>CALSBV010010773.1:11653760-11671085 GCA_943590825.1 Bovichtus diacanthus
TTATATGCAACTCAAAGTCTGTGTCTAAAATCACTCCCTACTTTCCATCCTTTTATTTTACAGAAGTGTCTCAATGTGAAACGAATGCTTCATAGACAATAGTGACCTAAAACATACCAAAAAAGATGTAGATTCGCTGTCTGTTTATTTCCTCTGACCACCCTCATTTCTTCATTACACTGTTTATCCAATTTCCCCTTATACTTTATCCCACTTGCAAAGAATTAGGTTTAAGAACATTTACTTTTACTAAAAATGTGACTCTGCGCTTGTCAGCGACGGCACACAATGAAAATGATTTGTGTCAAACATCAAAGTAAACTATTGAGTGTTTATCATGAAGGGAGTAGAGAGTAAGTGAAAGAGGGAGTTATTTCAGACGCAGCCAAGGTGTCCACAATTAGGTCTTTTTTTCCTTAAAATGCTCTTACCCACCTTTCCTGTATATCTGCTTATTTCCTCTAACCACCCTAATTTCTCCAAGCTACCATATAAGGTCCTCTTACTTATTATCAAAAACAAGTCCCTACATTTATACCTCTGTCCGAGTTCTTTTGTCATATTCAACCAATATTGTTCATTCTTCTAACACCTTTTTATCTCTCTCACATTTCCTTTGTCTCCCCTTTCCTTCTCGAACCTCTCCCTTTTTTGTTTTTAAATGTGTATTTTATCCGTGTAAAGATGGTGAGCATTTTGAGTTATGTGCTGTACATATTTCTTTGCCTCCCATCTATTATGATTTTCTAGTGTTTTCAACTCCTCCCCTGCCCTTCCTTTTTTATTTTATTTCTTTATGTCTTACCTCTATTTCGTCCCGCCCCCCTACTTTCCCACCCCACCCCTGTTTTCTCTGTGTCCCTCTGACAGACAGCTGTGACGGCGACCTTGAACTCTCAATGGTGCGTCACCAACCCGAGGGCCTCGATCAGCTCCAAGCCCAGACACAGTTCACCAGGAAGGAGCTTCAGTCGCTTTACAGAGGCTTTAAAAATGTATGCAAACAATCGGCAAAGTCAGCCATAGCTGTTTATCCAAACAACTTCTCAAGTGGTTTTGAATTGAGAGGATGAGCTTCCTTCTTTGCAAATATCATTAGTTAATAGTAATGGTGGCTCAGGGGTGCAGTTGAGACTGGCCAAAGGTATGTGGACGGCCAAATATTTCACCCTTTGGTGATAATTGAGCATTTCTTTCTAAAACAATGGGCGTTAATCTGCTGCTGTCACGGCCTCCACTCTTCTGGCTTTCCACCAGACCTTTGGACCTGGCGTGTCACCGCACAGTATGTACGATCCTGTGCAAGTGTATAGGTGTGATTGTGAGTGTGTATGTGTAGACATTACCTCTGTGTCTGAATGAGTACAATATGTGCAAGAAAAATTATTTCCTGATGGACCTCGCCTTGGTCTTCCCCAAACTGTTGCCACAGAGCTGGAAGTACAATGCTTTTTTCAGGCTTTTGTCAAACGTATCTCTTACTACTTGTGACTCCTCACCTCAGGTTGCGTTCCTTTACGGATTGTCTTTCTCACGCCATTTTTAAAAAAAAAAGAAAGTGATTTAGATGCTTGAAGATGTAAAATCATCCAGTAATTCACACGGGGGAAATGTATGATCAGATGAAAGTCTAATTTTATTTTTTAACATTTTCGTCTTTGGGTTTTTTTCCTCTCTATTCTCTGTCTCGTGGTCAGGAATCACTGGTCTAGAATATCATTTTATGCTGCAGTATTGAAATTGACCTTAATTAAAATCAAGGGTTCTAGCTGAAACCATGAAAGTTACAAAAGTGGACGGGAGGTGTCCACATGCTTTTAGTACTATAGTGTATATTATCAATACAATTATTCCACGTGTATCCACTTCTATGACGCAGAAAGATGTTTTTGTTGCATCAGTGTACATTATAAAAGTCAGCATTTGCACACAGACTTTGTGTTCTCCCAACACATGCATGAGATTGCACATGCACGAGCGCAGTAGTGACGTGATACATACTTTTGCTGACTGCAGAGGCGGCTAATGGATCAACAGTTAGTGACTATAATGTTCCATTAAAGACGAGAAGAAGAAGCTGATGCACACAAATCAGGCTTTAATGAAAAATGCAATACTTGCAAATGTTTTTAACGAGGTTTCCGAAACATTCACAACACGCATAATGGTGAGAAATGTTCTGAGGAAACAAATCTGTAATAAAATCTCCACAGGGTGACTTGCTCTTGGGGGCAGATTGCTCTGTTAAGATCTGATGGAAAAACACGGCATTTTAAGAGATTTTAGTTTTCAGAGTATAATGTTCTCTATCTGGCTTTTGTCTCTCTGTTCTCGTTGTACTGTTACAGAGCCATTTCCTTTTCTTTGCACCACTTGCATTTTCCCTTGATTTCACGGAAGAAATTGTAACACCTGCTTGTACAAATGTGCCATTTCATCACTGTACTACTTGGGTAACTGCATTTTCCATATATACAAATAATGAAGCTTTTGGATATCCTGCTCTTTTCGCCCTCTAGTGGCCACACACCTGCTCTGCAGTCAGGGGCTGTATCTGCACAGCAGGACACGACAATGATAGAATATCATTAATACTACCTTTAATATTCTGCTATTCTTATCATCATATAACAATTATCATTGTTTTAAACAAATATAATTCCTTTATAATAATGTAAATACTGAGTTCAATGTTGTAAATGTGTTTTCTTTCTATAGGAATGTCCCAGTGGGCTGGTCGATGAGGAAACTTTTAAGACCATTTACTCACAGTTCTTCCCTCAAGGAGGTACAGTATGTAATTAATAAACTGGTATCATATAAGCATATAAAACACTGCCCTCACTGTCTGCTAAGATTTCTTTTAAATCTTGCCACTGTTTAAAATGGCAAGCTTAATTCGTAAGACAAGCAAAGTCATGATTCTCCGTATAAAATTTGTTTTTTTAAGTGTATTGCAAATGTGTTATATGTTCTCAGATGCAACCACGTATGCACATTTCTTGTTCAACGCATTTGACATGGACAGAAATGGCTCTATCAGGTTTGAGGTGAGTTCCCCACTGACTGCATGTTTGTAGTAGAAACAAAAAAAAGACAGAAAGCTAATAAGGAAACTTCTGATTGCTTCTACAGGACTTTGTGATAGGACTGTCTGTGCTGCTTAGAGGCTCTGTTACAGAGAAACTTCGATGGGCGTTCAACCTGTATGACATCAACAAAGACGGCTACGTTACTAAAGAGGTACGTTCAACAAGCCATTCTCATTTGTGAGAAAAAACAACATTTGTTGCATTGTCCTCATTTCTGTATGTCTCTCTGGTTTCCTGCAGGAAATGATGGCAATAATGACGTCAATTTATGACATGATGGGCAGGTATACCTTACCCAGTGTACGAGACGATTCTCCCTATGAGCACGTAGAGAGGTTCTTCCAGGTATGTTATCTCTGCAACCACACAGCCTAATCCCTGATATCTAAATACACGTTGTATTATTCCATCCGCATGTACTGATCCAGGATGGTGTGTGTGTCCCTACACTTGATTGCTGTGGTGTTGTTGACCCATGAGACTCTCTCTCTCTCTCTCTCAAAGAAAAAGAAAACCTAATTTAACAGCAAAATTACAAAAAAACATCTGGAGGCCAGACCTCAGAATAAATATAATTTGACACTTGATGAAATATGAAATCTCTCCCTTTCATGTCTGACACTTTTCAGAAAATGGATCGGAACAGAGACGGAGTGGTGACTATTGATGAATTCATAGAAACCTGCCAAAAGGTAAACCCACCCTCAAACTGACGAGTACCGAGTTCATGCAGCGCTGTGCACAAAACAACACACTTTCTCTTGCGTCTGCTTTCCTTTGTCCCCAGGATGAAAACATAATGGCGTCCATGCAGCTCTTTGAGAACGTCATCTAGTTTCTGTAGAGGGACGTGGATCAGTATAGTGCTTCCAGCTTCTGGGCATGACATAACTTCATCCATCCTGAAAAGGAAAAACTGGGTCGTGCAACACATTTGACACATTTTAATACACAGGGGCAAACACTATTACTTTTCCCGTCAAGCTGTTATGCAGAGAAATGTGCAGAATTCACCAAATCACTTCAAGAAGAAATGTTTCTTTGCATGACAATTTTGTTTTTGCACATGAAGGAACAAAAACGTCATCATCACCAGATGAGCATGAGTTCTTGGCCAACATTTAAAAGCATGTGATGCAAACCACATTGAGCACAAACAAGCTATTCGATCCTTGACCACTTTGAAATCTGTGCAAACGAGAATACTTTGTTACTGTATTATACTGTAAAGAAATAAATTATGTTTCTAAGTTCTTCAGATTTTCTGTGTAAACGTACGTGTGTGACGATAAAAAGAGGATTCAAAATCCTCCGTCTCCGTTTCCATACCCTGTCATTGTCATGTTGACCCCAAAACCTGCTGAAATAAATATACTACCTTCACATTCCTGATAACTCTACTGAATATCTTCTCTTCTTCCACAACACACAAGGCTGGGATTTGTGAAAGCAGTGAGATATCCGCTCCAAAATGAAATGCAGAGTGAAGCCCAATACACATTTTAGCATCTTTCCCATGATTACATCAAACGTGTTATATTTGAAGTTATGTAACTGTACAGCTGCAAAACAACAATAAAACAAAGTTCTCTGAAACGTCCTTCTATGATAAAAGCATCTAGTTAAATGGAATATCCAGTGTGTTAAGCCATTGTGTGAGTGATGCTGAACAAATCCACAATTGTCCCAAAGGACCCTCGAGCAGATCTTCTACACCCATGACAAAGCTCAAAAACATTCATAGTTCTTTGATTTCGCCCAAAGGAATTTTAGCACGTTGACCGGTCTCTGAAGAATCATCTCTCTTGTTCTACATCCTCTGGGATTTTTATAGCATCACAGTCTGGATATTTCATGCAGAAAAGGAGAGCATTCTTAAACGCTGCTGTCACTGGCTGCCGCGCCTGTTCGAGTGCTCAGTTATATTCGACCTACTCTCTTTTTGTTATGCATGATGAATATTTCCAGTGTGTTCCTTATCTTGTTAAATCGCGCGTTCATCCGGATCATGAAGCGCCTATTACCACAGCAAAAGTACAGAAGAGAATGTTCTATCGTTCATTTTTCAACAAAGACACGATGACACTGAAGACTCGAGATGTTCCCATTCCCAACTCCACATCTCTTGTGCTCTTATCTTCTGTATGTTGGTTGTGAATTAGAAGGTCAAACGTTTCAAGTTCTGGATTTTCACATACTTTGAACAGTATGCTGAATTAACAACTCTGTTTGTTATTGTTGTTTGTTTTTCTTAAACCAGTGAAGCATTCAGGTTTCTTTTAATGCTCAATCTGAATAAAACAACACTCTAAAAACACCACGAGGACCAAACTCCAGACCTGGGGTGACGGGCCCTCTCAGTTGCTGCACCCTCCCTCTGGAATGCCCTCCCAAAGCACATCAGATAGTCAACCCCCCCCCACCCCCGTCTCTGTTCTGGTTTTGATCTGTTTTGTCTTTTGTTTTGCATCTTGTCTGTGCGAATCTGTATACGTCTTGTTTTTATGCTTGTACGGAATGTTTCTAAATTGTAAAGCGTCTTTGTTTAGCTACTGAAGCGCCAAATTAATTAAATGTATTATTAATATTATTATCATTATTATTATTATTATTATTATAATTATAAAATATAAAACAACAGTGCAAATGAATCCCCAAAACCCCTGTTAAACAAGCATTTAGGATTCATTCTCTTATAATAACAACTCGCATGTGCTTTGACTGTCTCCCTCTTCATGTCCTTCCAGCCAAACGGTCAGATGAGGTCAAAGAGGAACAGGTTAAAGTTAAGAACAAAAAACAATAATCCATAACCCACTGCTGAGCATTAGACTTAGAATAGGCAATAACATGTCTGCGTTTAATAAATAAAAGGACGTACAAACTTGTACCTGCAATAGAAAATAAGTCAATGTAGACAGTAATATCCTTGTTTTGTTTTTGCAGCAGCCTTTACATTTGGAGAATAATGGGAGAAAACTAGCTGTTGCAACTGTATGTGAAATGGCACCATCAGCCAAAATCATTCAACATGTACTGTATTATTGATCTTGAACCAATAGCAAATCAGGGTTTGTTTTGGGGAGGAGCTGTGCTGGCTCTGTTGAGTGGATGCTGGTGTGTAAATGATGCTGATACCAAAATGCTGCTCGTCTGTGCAGTAAGTGTTGCGGCTTGACAAAGGACTGCCGCTCCAGCATCACGACCTCTCGGTGTGACCGATCACAAAGGTAAAAAACAAACAAAAAACATTGAACTATATTCTTTCTTTTATTAACGTCATAATGGATGGCATCAGCACATTTTACCTGTGGGATCTAAGATGTAGAAGTGATGTCTTTCCAGGTGCATTGCCATGACACATAGTTGCATATCCACACGATATTACATTAATATTTTCTGTAATTTACATCGCTTATCAGAGCTAGGAAAAAACAAATGCATCACGAAATGGAGAAATATGTGCATCACACACATAATGCCTCGCTCGTCCCTGTGTTGACGGAGCATGTGGATAGTTCTGGATGTCTGTTGTGTTAGTGCTGGTGAGCATGTGACCTGTGCAGTGAGCTCAATCAAAAGCTCTAATGCCAGTTTGAACGACAGCCAACAGACTCTACAAACCTCTCTCTTTGTCTCTCAAAGAAAAGAGTAAATATGCCGTGCAAAAACACAGAGACAGCTATATCTATTTTAATGTCAGCAGGCTCAGGTTATTCACCCTCGGGCTTCACCTGCCACTCTTTTATTTGTACATGTAGGTGTGTTTCTGCAGATCTCCAGTAATGATGGGCCGGCAGAAGCTTCTGTCGCTGTGGGTTGTGCTGTTGCTCCTGGCAGCTCTCTGCCCTGGTGCTTACAGTAAACGTGGCTCCAAGGGTCGGGGGAAAGGTGATAGTGACGACGCGCCTCCCTCAAAGAGCCTATCAAAAGGCCTCTCCAAGAAGGGCCTGAAGTGGGCGGGAGCAGCAGCAGCGGCCGGGATGCTGGGAGGCACAGGCACCGGGTACGGGCTGGGGCTCTTTGGTAAGGCAAAGCACGGATCTGGAAAACATCACGGCCATAAGACGGCCTCGTCTGAGCAAGATCAACGGCTTTACAAAAACGAAGGCCAAAGATTTCAAAACCAGTCTCTCTGGAGAGCCTTTGTTAAGGCGGCTGCCCCCGCTCCCACGACTAACATCTATCTCACACTTGGACATGTGGTGTCTTTCCTTTTAGCAGCCTGGATGAGAGACATTTAGCACATCTGATCACCCTGAGGGCAATCAATCATCAAATCAAGTGAAATAAAAGCTCCTTTGAACAAATGATCCTTCCTGTACTTTATTGTTTTATATAGGGTGCAATGTTTTCTTCTTTAGCAACCTCATTCTACTGCATTATTTTAGGGGTTAATTCCAGTGTTATTACAGACTAAATATACTTAACTTATATACTTAAGTTAAGTATATTTAAAGTATTATTTAAAGTTTCTATACTTTACTTATGCCATCAAAAAAATCAATTAATAAGAAACTTAGGCTGGGTATCAATATGAGTGAGTGCCTTTGGGAATTAGAAAAATGTTTTGACTATTAGGCTGCAACTAACAATTATTTCTGCGGATTATTTTTTTTTAATTTATTTTTTTTTTTAAATCAATGGATCTATCAATTAATAATTTGGTCTAAAAACATTAGAAAAAAGCCTCTGAATACAAGTGAAAACATTTTTGACATCAAGCGTCTTGTACTGTTCAAGCAACAATCCAAACCCCAAAATATTAAATTTCCTATCATGTAAGACAAGGAAAAGCAGCCAATTCTCCCATTTGAGAAGCTAGAGCCATCAAATGGGAGAATTGATTCAATTAAAAGTGTATTATTATATTTAATACATTTAACTTTTCTGTCTAGGAACTGATTGTTGCAGCTATAGTTTTGATCTTTTTTTATTCAACAAAATGCACCAGATGTATCACTGTTAAATAAAAAGATTTGCCTTAAATAGCAAAGTGTAAAGGAAAGTTTTTTAATTCGTCAGAACCTGCAGATGTTGAACTGCAAGTAACTATACTGTTATTTTTACACTATTATTGCATACTTTGAGGTTATTATTTAAATTCAATTATTTTAAAAGAGATTGAGAACAAGAATATGTGACAGTGTTTGTGTAATTATATAATTTAGGCAGAAACCCTTATTGTGTTACTTATTTTATTTAACACATAAACATCCATGACGAAACATACTAAATCATATTAGTAACCTAAAGCAATAACAACTGCAAGTCAAAAACCAGAAGATCCAGATGTCTGTACTCCCAATATGAGCTCACTGACGCAGTTACAGAATATCTAAACCTAAAGAGAAATAAGTGCACTTTACAGATATTCTACAGTCTAGATAGTATGAAAAGATCAAATTGTCATTTCAAATCACTTAGAAACATTTTGCCAGAATCAACAAAAATTAACAGGAAAACCCTTAAGTGCAATATGAAACCAAATTCAATCAGAGATGTAAAGAATAAAAGGGAAATGGGAAGTAAAACTTGCTGAATAATAACAAAATAAATCACTACACAACAGTGCATATCACTTCCAGATAAACTGTCAACATTTAGACAGCATTTGCTTCGCTTTCTTGGTTACTACACATTAAACATTATGAGTGTGTGTGTGCGTGCGTGCGTGCGTGTGTGTACAGTACTCTGTCAAAATAGTGGACTGAAATTTATAGAGACAGTTTTTCTTTAAACTTAATATTTACTTGGGTAAAAGCCAGCAAACTTAATTTCCAGTAGCATTTTTCGAAAAACAAAGTGCTTTACAAAACCCAGAGGCAAGGAAATAATTCAAACTGTCAGATAAACGAAATCAAGCTGGAACAGGAAAAGAATCACAAACACAAAGAAATAACGTACAGATAAACTTCACTATTACATAAACTCACAAACCCGGAGGGAGGAAAAGGACATGAAATGTTTAATTCATGGCGATACAAACGCCATGAAAAGCCAGGGGAGGCTCGAGTTTGTGCAAAGCAAATACAGCGTTTACAGACCGGCCAACACCTAAAATGTGACTGTCTGACATGTCATGACCAAGAATCCAGATCTCCTAACTCTCCAACGACATCACACGACATAAAGAGACTGTGTGTGGTGAGAAAGGTGACAGCGATAAAGCTTAGCTCTGGGAGGCCAGAGTTTAGGATCAAAGTATTGAATTGCTGTGGACCTTATCTCTTCAAAACCTCAATCAAACCCCAGCTTTCACCAAACTGCATGGAGCACTGCACAGATTTAAAGCATCAGGTGCAACAGTCAACAATATGATCTCAACAGCTGCAGGCCGAGGAGCCGCATCACTACACCTCTAATGGCGACATTAGCTGCACATCAAAGGACACATGCTCACTGTCGACTGTCAATAGCTATTACATGCAATCCAGGATTTTACAGGCAACAAACAATGTGAGTATTATGCACCTGAGAAGGAGTAGGGCTGTACATTACGTTAAGTCTTGTTTCGATTTCTGTCATACAAGTGTTTATTTGCTTATTGTGGGATAGTAAACTGTTTGTCCAAAGGGAAATGGCCTCCAACATTTCCCATTATGGTTAACTGGTGTTTACCAATGTGATGATCATGAGGGAAGTGTGACTTGATTTGCAAAGAAACACGATTAAGTGTTTGTATCAAAATGGTCACGTTCCTCATTTTATGAGAATTAAATGGCGTCTAATTGGCTGCTACCATGCAGAGACAATCATCACCACAGATCATCATGTTGAGCACAGAGTCACATGATGGACTGGAGGCATTTATTCATCCTCTCATTTATAACATATCTTCTTTTGACGTATTGGAAGCTTGAGATCTCTCCGTTTGCTCCCATTTTCAAACTACATTATTTGGAAGTGATAACTACACCTGCACTGACCATCTGAAAATCTCATTTAAAAACGGGTCAAAGTTAAAGTCTTAAACATTCTTTTACATTTAATGAAATCAGATTTCCCCTTTAAGCATATTTAACCAATTCAAAAATCAGTCTGTTGAATTGTCCAGAACAGATTGAAGAGGCTGTATGAATGATGGAATGATGTTAGTTGTATAATTTGTACATATTTTAAACCCTTAATTCATATTCCTATTTTACAATGCAGCAGACATACTGTCACAATAAATTGTCACCAAAACTGAACTAAAGTACCCTGAATCTGTTTTCTATGCATTCAGTGTGCAATAAAATAGTGCAAAATAACAGAGATGCGAAACTAATTCCTGAAAAAACTAACAGAAAAAAATAGTGCAGCTTGTACAACACACAACTGATGACTTCTAAAAATGTAACTGACTGCTGCCTTTTAAAACTGACTCCATTAGTTAGTATATACACATTGACAATAGAGGATTGACTAAATATGACCCGGAGAGCTTGCTATGGAGATAATATACATTAGTAGTATGTGGACGTGCAGATATAATGGAGGAAGTAGAAATCCATCTGGAGTATGTTAAAAGGAACACTAATTGTTCTCACTGGAGAAGGAGCATGCTGGAAAGAAGCATCAGGAGGGAGGTGAAAAGTTGAATCACCCCGTAGCTCAGAGGGCTGCTGCGACTGAGCTGGATTTGCTGCTCAGCTTTTCGCTCCTGCAGAAAGCGCTCAGAGTATACCATGTACTGCTCAACACAGCGCCGGGCTTTCAACTGCTCAATTAGGGCTGGGTATCCAATCTCCTCGATGCTGACGGTGTCATCATTATCCTCGTCACCTTGACTCTGAGGCGTGGTCGAGCTGCTCCCTTGATTTTTCAGAAGGTCAGTCCTATTCATGCACTGCCCCATGAACTTGTCGTAAGACTCTGCCCGCGGTGGAGGCTTGTACACATAATCACGGCCATAGTCCTTTTCATCTGTGGACTGGGTGCCATAACGGCGGTACATGTAGCTGTTGTAGTATTGCTCTTCTTCAGGATTGCGGAAATTGAAGTGTGGTCGTGGGAAGCGCCCTAATCCATATCCAACGGCCATTCCAGCCACTGCACCAACACCTGCCGCCAACATGGCTTTTTTGGCAAAACCTGAAGACTTGGGCTGGTAGCCCATACCCTGCACAGAACGAGAGAAAGGAGACCCTCCCATCCCTTGACTACCACCATATCCATAGCCTCCTCCACCAAAGCGGGGACTCAAGATCTTATTATTTGGGTTCCAGTTGGTGTAACCGCCAACCGCTCCACCGGGGTAACCACCCCCTGGGTATGCAGGAGGCTGACCCCAACCCTGTCCTGTATTTCCCCCTCTGACTGGGTAGCCTCCTGCAGCTGGGTAGCCTCCTGCACCTGGGTACTGGTTAGGATATCCTCCTGGGTTGCCAGCTCTGCCTGGATATTGGTTGGGGTAGCCACCTGCCGCTGGGTAGCCTCCAGCAGGTGGATATTGATTTGGATAATTCCCTCTCCCTGGGTTTTGGTTAGGATACCCCCCAGCGGCCGGATATCCACCACCAGCTGGATATCCACCTGCAGGGTTCTGGTTTGGATAACCTCCAGGATTGGCTCTACCAGGATACTGGTTTGGGTTACCACCAACTCCTGGATAACTTGGTGGGTTTTGTCGGGGAACTCCTCCTGGATTAGTGTTGCCTGCTCCTGGATAGCTTCCACCACCAGGATATGGATTGCTGTTTCTATTGGGACTCTGTGGCTGTCGTGGGTAACTTCCTGGCTGAGAGGATGGTTTTGACTGTGTCCCACCCTTGTTGCTGGAAGACGATGAGGTTTTCTTGCTGCCGCTGCTTCCTCGTTTAGCCCATGTCGATTCAGTGTTCAGGAGAAACACAATAAGAAGGGACACAAGTCCCACCTCACACAACCTCCCCATTATGGACCTAAAGAGAAAAATGTTTCATGGTAATGATCATAAAAACAATTAAGCATTATAAAAACAAACATTGCTTTCCATGTTTTTAGGATGACATGCAAAATGGCCTAGCGCTACCTTTTTACTTAGAAAGAGCAATAATGGATTATGATACAGGCTAACCATTTTCATTCTAAAAACAAGATACAGTCTTAACCAATCGAGAGAAAATCGTCATCAAATGTCAAAGATATCCACGCGTTACCATTATAATCTCCTCAGTAGGTTGATCTAAAAATAAATAGGCCTAAATAAATTAAATCAACAAGCCAGCCATAAGCACTATGATTAAACGATGCCGTGTTTTTATTTTTGAAATAGTGAGTAACCATCATCATGATCCTGAGCATTAGCTTAACGACTAGTGCTACTTCATGTTACAATGTGTCGAGCCTAACCCACGACACTTACATAACACCATCATGGAGTATCCTGATACTGAAGTGTTTCTTACCGTGAGCTTCGACGCTGCTTCTCTGGTAATGCGCTGTTGTCTTCTCTCCCTCTCGGCTTCGTTATGGACTCTGGCTCGGGGTGGTGTCGTCTTGCTGGGGTGCGCTCGTTTTGATGTACAGCAAGTATCCTGTAGGGATTAGAGGTGGGACCAGTTTGCTGTGACGTCGATGCGATAATCATCATGAAGTCAAAAACCACCAATACAAATAAAAAAAGTCGTGTTTTCAAATGTGTTTTAAGCCTATTCATTTATTATGACACTTTGTCCCTCCTTCGTTAAAACACAGATTCTAATTTACAAGGCAGGTTAAACACAGTATTACAATCCTTATGTGTCTGACATGGTGTCTGAGTATAAATAAAGTAAACTATAGGCCGAATATCGAAAAATAAAACAATGGAAAATACGAAAATAAATTAAATTGCATAAATTGAAAATAATGAAGATAAAAGGTGGTAAATGGTATTAAAGGTCAGTATATTCAAACTATATTCACTTGTACAATTGTACACCTCTTATCAGTTATTTTGCAGATTTTAAACTCATATATTTCAGGGATTTGCAAGGAACAGATATTACTTTTAAAAAAACTTCAGAATTAAATTTCACTAATTAACTCTTGCTTTTTGTCTCAATGAACAAGTATTCTGAAAATATGTATATGAGTATAGTATTATTTATGTATATAATAATACAGCATTATTTATGTATTTAGTAATATTTATGAAACAACAGTTATTGAGTTTTGTTCTCCCTCCCTTGAGCCAATGTGCAGGTGTAACAGATGCTATTCAACCTCTCCATATTTCAGTGTTATCATTTATAATTTTAGGTGATGCATTAACTCCAATGATTACGTAAACAACATAATAATAATAATAATAAAATAACTCATTATTAACACAAACGTGCCATATTATAGGTAGGCTTGACGGCGCCTGGCTCGGCCTAATGCCATCCGTTACGTCCAGATTCTCAGAACAAGTGCATCTCTGAAGCCTGCGCAGTAACTGCGGGTCCGTCGCGCTGCTCTGTGATTGGCTGATGTCGGCGAGTCATGACGTCAATGTTGTAAACGGTCAAACACCCGTATGTACTCGCAGCTTTTCTCCGGTACACAGTGGAAACATGTCGGTAAGGAGAGAACCCAGCGGAGGAACTGCGTCCATGAAATGTACACCTGAGACATAAACTGAAAGGTAACCAGCCCGGGCGGACGGTGGCGTTTTAGTAGAGCTAGCAACTGCGGGGGATACGTTACTGTTTCAGGGAAGCGGGCCAGTCGGGAGTGAATGGACGGATAAAGACAGACAGCCAGCCGGGGATTGAAAAGCAGAAGTAGCCGAGCAGGCAGGCGGCCGGGGCCGGGTAGAGAGAGAGAGTCGACAGCGTGTTTGTGCTCAAAACAAGACGGGCTTGCTGCTTGCTAGGGGATGTTATCCGTATTGTCTTATGGCAGACTGGTAGCCAGGGCTGTCCTGGGCGGACTGTCTCAGACGGACAGTCGGGACTACAGCCTGATCTCCGCCAGTTATGGCTTCGGTAAAGACTTTCGAAAGGGGATCCTGAAGAAAGGGATGTGCTACGGAGATGATGCCTGCTTCATTGCGCAGAACAAGAACGCAGATGTTTTAGGTAAGGCATGAAACACACACACACATACACTCACACTCACTCACACACTCTCACTAATTGGGTTGCAGGTGCATGTTAGACACTCTTTGCTCAGGTGACCTTCAGTTAGCTATCCTGCACGTGCATCGACCCCTCAAATGAAAACATAACGGCCCCCACCCCCTCAAAAGTCAGAGCCATAACTCCCCCCATCCCACCCCCATTGTCACTGTTATGTTAGCTGTGTTAAGCTTACTTGAACACGGGCAAATGCGTACAGAAGATCAATGCCGCTGCAGTTATGTCTCTTTATGCACAAACTGCGCTTAAGAGCCGTTAGCGGGTAGTTTTGAAGTGAAACGCCGGATGACCTTTCACCTAGATGGGCTCGAACTGGAGAATACAAAGCGTCAATGCAAGATAACAAACGCATCAAATTAGGAGACGTAGATAATCTTCATTGCAAGTGGACATGACTGAAAAAGGCGTTATTGCAACGTCTTAGACTTAACACCACAATGTCTTGCAAAGGTCAGAATGGATGAGCATGGAGGCAGCCATATTGCTATTAGCATCAGTAGCTTGCTAGCTTTTAGCTGAGAGTAGTTGCTTTGTCCTCACCGCCCAGCTGACAGGAGGGTAAACACAGCGAAATACTTGAGTAACCACGTGGCTTGGTCGTCACTTACACGGTGTGTTTTTATAGTTTCCAAGCAACGTGCAGTCTTACATGTTCAGGCTGGTGATGGGAGGTACAGTTAGCCATCTCTTAAGAAACAAACCCCACCAGGGCTGGCTGGGTAGTACAATCTGTAGTAAACTCCTGAAGTGGAACGGGGGTGGGGGTCATCATGACAAATGCTGGTCCTCTTCTTTCAGCAGTGCAGAGGGACATTTAAGGAGATTCCCATAGTCTTTAAAAAAAAATAAAAATAAAATAATAATAATAATATAGTTTCTTATTTGAGGGGATTTTCACCTGCATACAAATATAAAATTAAACTAAAGTAACAGCATGGAAACTGTACCATTTTAAAAACTACCATAACACATGTTGCTCTTTCTATTTTAAAATGAGGTGTCAGTTGGATGAGTGAACAGTGAATTAGAGGAGAAACATGCTCATGTGCTCAATTACAGAGTGATGTACATAGACATGATATAACTACGAAATACTATAAAAGATGAGTGTTATAAGCACTTTTTTTCCTTGTTCTATAGCTGACATTTTGAAAATCTATTTTAGTTTGGAGGTTGGGTGATGGAGCGCTGCTTTTCAGTCGAGGACTGTTTGTTCTCGCCACCTTTTCCTTTGCATTTGATCTATTTTTAAAAGAAGTTGTCCCCCGCAACAGCTGTGTGTGTCTGGTTTTGATGATGAGATGATGAGATCTTCTACAGGCAAAGAAACTGCTGCTCCAGTCGTGATATTAGAACGACATGTGGCACTTCACAACAATGACTGTGGTTCCTTCTACAATTAACAATTAGGGCTGGCCAAAATCTTCTAACCCGATTTATGTCATTTCACGATATGGCGTGTTTTTTGGTAATTCAATAAATAAATGGTAAATATGAAATAACTACACAGTAAGGCTTATTTTGGTATAGTCCTATGTGAATTAAATACTTAATAAAATGAGAAAATACTTTTTCTAAGAACTTGGTACAAAATTAACAAAACACTTTAAAATTAAATTTATAGAGGGGAAAAAAAAATGTCCAGCTATACACTGACTATGTTTACATGCATGCACACAAATACAGCATAATCAGTTTAAGACAAAAGTTTAATTCAACCGAGTTGTTATGTGCCTTTTTATTTCAACACGATACGATTTCATTGAAAGGTGATAAATTATCATATTGAATTATCGTCCAGCCACTTTAACAGTTATTTAAATTATTGATTAATCTTCCAATTATTTTCATTATCATATCGTTTCAGCTCTACAATGCCTTGATAATCATCACCTAGTATGACGACAAATGCAAGTTTGTTGCTGATTGGTGAGCACCCAAACATCAACGACTAGATTAAAATGTTATTCCCCTTTTGTCCATCAGGTGTTGCTGACGGCGTAGGTGGATGGCGTGACTACGGTGTCGACCCGTCTCAGTTCTCCGCCACATTAATGAGAACCTGTGAGCGACTGGTGAAGGAGGGACGCTTCACTCCCAGTAACCCAGTGGGTATCCTGACCTCCGGCTACTTTGAGCTGCTACAGAACAAAGTTCCCCTGCTAGGTGAATACACACAGACACAAAACCACACACCGATGATGCACTATAGTACACATACAGTCAGTGTGGGAGTGAGTCATGCTTCCCATGTGACCCGCCACATTTCACCACACTCGCACTGCAGGATGAGTCAGAATATCAGTGGTGGCCCTGCTCAGCAAGACGCATAACCTATTACGAGTTATGCCATTTAAATTGTATACATTTCTTTTTCCAACCTGGCATAAAAGTGCATAAAAGGGATGAGGGAATAAATAAGACAGAAAAACAATATCTTTGGGCATAGAACTTCAGCTTCACCCAGTGTATTATTTTGTGTGAGGGCTGTTGGTTATCATTGATTTAGGCTGAGACTTGGATCCTGAGTGATACATGTGAGGTAACTAACTAACTTTTAATTAACTTTGTTTTTAGTTATGCCGCCACTTGAAATTTGAGACTCTGTGACTTTGTGGGGCCAGACAGCTTTCCTTTTACGCAGGGTGAACATCTTGTCTCATAGCAGACCTTAAAAAGGTCAAGAATCCATCTGTAACTGACTCTGCAGGCGGGCTGTTAACTGCACATGTCAAACATGTGACCGAGATCACATTTCTTTTGAGACTTGTAGCCCTGATTTACAGCCAGCACGTACACTAAATGTTAACCTCCGTTCCCCCTGTCACGATGTTTTTCAAATGGCTGTCTTTTATTTTGGGAAGCGGTTCCAGGGAGTGTGCATGACCTTCCCTGCTCAAGGTTACTTGGACTGTTGGCACTTAAAGCTGCAGTCTCTGGGTATCTGGGACAGGCTCGATCCACGACGCCTTGCTTTTGGTTTCACTTGCGAATTGCATAATAATCTCAACCACCCACAGCATGAAATCCACGAGCAAGGTTCACACAAAGGCAGTGACGTACTGGTTGAGCAGCATTCTACCTCACTAGAAACACACACACACACACACACACACACACACACACACACACACACACACACACACACACACACACACACACAC
>CALSBV010010773.1:11671095-11690644 GCA_943590825.1 Bovichtus diacanthus
CACACACACACACACACACACACACACACACACACACACACACACACTCACACTCACACAGCCTCAGCTTCTTTTCTGCCTGTCTGTAACAGATTTGTTTGCAACTGACGTCAGTGTCTTTTCACTGGTTAACCCTCTATATGCATTCATAATTGTATTGTTGCTTTGCTCTCCTGTGTTTTTAGGGAGCAGCACAGCCTGTATCGTGGTTCTGGATCGACGGAATCACCGGCTACACATGTGTAACCTCGGAGACTCAGGTTTTCTCGTGGTTCGGGCAGGAGAGGTGGTACATCGCTCAGATGAGCAACAGCACTACTTTAACACGCCCTTCCAGCTGTCCATCGCTCCTCCTGGCGCTGAAGGGGTGGTGCTCAGTGACAGGTCAGTAGCTCAGTGTTCGATACATCCTTGCAAGTCGTGTGTAAATGAAATTTAAAGAATAGATATTTAAAAGAAGATTAATTGTAGAGGCGATACTGGTAGCTTTACAACACACTACACAGGACTTCTTCAATACAAGTGGATCAGAGAAAGGTGAAGTTAAATTCTTTGTAAATTTCAGTTGTGTTGCTGAGCAACTTCCTGGTTCAGCTTTGACCCTCTGCATGTGCGTAGTTTCAAGAGCATGCCATTTTGCAAAGCAAATATTAAAAAGACAGACATGTTCTCTTTTTTTAATATTTGCTTCCAAACAATTCATACTTGGATAACTGAGTCAAATTGGATATATATATATATATATATATATATATATATATATATATATATATATATATATATATATATATATATATTGCAGTAGGAACTTTCAGGCAGTGTTTGCAGAATAAACGAGACCTGCTTTGGCATCACACTCCTGGCAGAACTAGGCTACCAGCACAGTCACCTTAACTTCTGGATCATGTTTTCGTTTTATATCGCCCGCATGGAAAATCCTGTGATATCCTCTTTATAGTTAGTTGTTTTGGTTTACATTTCAGTGATTTTTAAAGGTGAACATTTAGAGCAGCCTCCAGGTCCTGTCTTTGAATTTTTATTTCCCCCCACTGGTTTAATCCTGTTCTTCTGGTATGAAATACAGTTTAAGATTTAGCTGTTCAACAAGTTAACATTCCTTTTTAAGATGCATGTATTGCTCTGCCACCTTTTTTTTTAAATAAAAACCCTGAAGACGAAGCATGAACATAAGGTTAAAGGCTCTCAGTAAATAAACTTCAGTCTTCCGTATGGCACCAGCAGAGACGCGTCCTCTGCAAAGAAACTCCGTGCAGGCTGGTTCTGAGTCAGCGGTCAGATTAAACGCCCACTCTGTGTCCAGTGCCAAGATGTGGCCGAGTGACTTCTTTCCATATTGGAAACTGTTGAAAGCAGCTCAGGTGCCACATGCTCTTGTTACCCTTGTGACTGATCTTTCCATGGCCGACTTGTTCCCTCTAGTCCAGAAGCAGCTGACAGCTCCTCCTTTGACGTGCAGCTCGGCGACATCATCCTGACCGCAACCGACGGTCTTTTTGACAACATGCCAGACTACATGATTCTTCAGGAGCTCAAAAAACTCAAGGTGTCACTTCCTGAATATCAGTTTATTCAAGCTTTCACACATACTGCATCTAATTGTAAGTGAACGTATGTGCAGACATATTTTACGTCTTTCAAATGTAATGACTTTTACTTTTGATCATTTCAGACTAGCAACTATGACAGTGTCCTGCAGACTGCACAGAGTATTGCAAAGCAAGCTCACGACCTTGCCTACGACCCCAATTATATGTCCCCTTTTGCACAGTTTGCCTGTGACAATGGCCTGAATGTGAGAGGTATGTTGCACTGTGCTTCAGATGCTGTGTTTTCCTTTTTTTAAAACACACTGCTTCAAACGGTACATGTAATTCAGGCGTTATTAAAAGATGTTAAACCAAAATGGCGTTTTTCCTTATCGAAGGAAAGTTTAGTTTGGTAGTACACATATTTGAAATGGATATATTATTATAAAATATATTGAATACCATACAATTGTTTTATTTATTGCAAAAGAATAAGGGAATAAAATATTTTTGCAATCATTAGAATTTGTCTGATGTTTAAAAATGTAACAAATTATTCTTTAAAGAAAATGTTTACCGATATTTAGACGTAAAATACACAAGTTTAGTGTTATTTTTTGGCTGCCTTGTCTGGACAAAACCTAAAATAAAAAGGGGAATGTCATTACGCTCCCAGCATGCATGTCAGTGAGTTCAAAATAGCCTTGCTCTTAAACAAATTCCAGACCTATTCTGCATGAGCTGGTGATAACTGTTCCTCACACTCTCTTGTCTTGTTCCGCAGGAGGGAAGCCAGATGATATCACGGTGCTGCTGTCCGTTGTGGCTGAATATACAGACTAAAAGTGTGTCCAAGAGAGAGTGTGTGTGTGCGCGCGCTTCTCTGGGGCTGATACTCCCTTCCTGTCTGCCTGAGTCTTCCACCTGTAGCCCTCCCAAAAAATGCACTGCATCCTGTGGGCTGACAGGGGGGGGCCCACCAACACGACGCACACTCCTCGCTGCGGGGCCGATGTCCACCTGTGTACATTTGTGTTTTCTTCCTCTTGTTTTTGTTTTGGTGTTGTGAATGGTTGAGAGGAAGCAGGCAGCTAGGACTTTTTCATGTTGATCATGATGCAGGAGGAGTTGAGTACGACGGGCTGAACGATGCCTTTTTTTAGAGGATGTGACTGGGAGACTGACCAGGACAGTTTGGTTTGACTGAGGGCTTTTAAAGCTGGTAGACCTCGTGTATAAAAAGCGATATTATAAACGATGTAAGCCACGGTTTTGGATTCTTGGTAGAGAAGTGATAGAGTTGGCTAGCTGTCGCTGTTGTTTCAGTTGATAATCTGTTCCTTGTTGTAAATGTGTTTTTTGAACAAAGCATAAATATGGACTGAGGAAGCTGATGTTGGGAATGCATGGGTGTTATTAAAGAATGGGATTTAAGAGTTTTTGGTGTCATGGGTTTCAGTATGTGAGCAATGGAAAAGCAAACTAGTAATTTCTCAGATCAAAGAAACCTGTAAAGGGAAACCATAACACTTGTTAGAGCTTACATGTGAAGGTTGATCAGTTTTTGTCATTTGGTTCAGGAATCTGTCTGCACACATCCGGCATAAGTTGTAAATATTTTTGTGTTTTTAGGGCTTCGTTCTGGCCTTTTCCGTTATCTTTGCTTTAAAGCAAAGAGATATTTTGTTACTGTTGTGGATGATGTACACATGGTTCATAAATATATTTTCTTGTATAGATGGTAATCTTGAAGTGAGCTTTATCAATCCCACACTTCCACTCGCTGAAATGAACAAGAAGATCTTTGCTGAGATTGATCGCTGCAGCAGTTGTGAAGTTCAAGTTGAGGAAGGATGTTGAAAATGTGTGAGTGAGGTGTAAATGTGAGAAGTCCTTATTGGCATGTGTGGTGTATTTAGTGTTAATATTTGTTTTCTCGCAAAGATAAAGCTAGCATCTGGGAATGCTTAGAATTGCAATGATAGGTCTGGTATGAGTTTAAAGGAAAAGATGTATTTTTTTAACGTTGTTTAGTTTTTAAACTTAGTTTGGAGTGGCTGCTGATGTGAAATGTGTGGCGGATGACAAAGATTCAGCTATCTTAACAAGAATCAGGTGCGAGTGTGTTTGTGTCAAATTTTATTTTATTTTTTCCTTATTTCCCTTTTTCCAGTTGTTTGCTGCTTCTCTTGAGTAATTCAGATGTCTGTATATGACTCGACATGATTTCTATGGTCACCATGATTGTAACGAGTGTGTAAATGTGTGCGCTGCATCAAGTTACGTAAGTCAAATGCATTGATGATATTGTTCTGCTCATGATAGTCTGTCCCTTTTTGTCCAACAGCTCACCCAAGTGGTTTTGACAATGTCTTTACAGTTTAAAAGCAGGTGCCACCAAACGCGCGTTTTCCTTGTGTATGTCATACACAACGCTTTGTTGTTACAAACATCGTACAGCAATACTGTAAAGTCCTTGTGTGATGGCCAGATTAAAATGTTTGTTCTATGCCTAAAGTTGTTTTATCAGGGTATAAACTGTGTTATAATCTTGGTTTAAGTTATATGTGACCGGTTGCAACAAAGTTTAAGACAGGTTTATGAAACCAAAGAAGGAAAGCCATATGTAAACACGTGATTATGGCACTGCTGTGTAAGCCCTGCTGTAAAGATAACATGGTGTTTCTTCCTCATACTCATAATGCACACAATTATTAGAATTATTATCTGCCCTACTGTCTCCATTGTTATTTCTGCATGGTTTCTTTCTCTGCTATTGGCACCATTTTACAAAGTTAACTCTCACAGTTGTCTGTTTTTGTATTGGTGGTTTATAAATGGTGTGTAAAGGTTCTGAACTTGTATTTACTTCAAAGATAGCCCTATATTTGACAGAGAGATGTAACCCATATGCAGAAGGAGGGTGTGGGGAGATAGGTAATGGTGCTGTGAGCTTACAGTACGAGTGTGAGCACAGTTTCAGCCTTAACAAATAGCTAGACCTGCAATCAAGAGGCCTTTCCTGTCATTGCAAGCTTGTCTCGTCCCCGTCATGTTGCCCAGTGTTTGATGTAAATGAAAGTCTGCCCCCGGTCTTTCTCTCCTGTGAAGTGGTTCTCAAAGGTGCTTCTGCAGTCTGTATGGTATGATTGTCCTCTTTTTAGCAAGCGATGTTTGTGTGTATGAACGATACACCTATGTCTAAAGTGTAACAATGCAGGTCTAATTTATGTAAATATGTTTTAAATATGTACAATATTTAAATAAAGAATCTAGTATTTATACTAAATTCTCTTGAGTACTTTTCATGTTTCATCTTCAGAAACGGATGTACCTCTCACATAAGATGCATCCAAACTCGCAAGTTATTGACATCTTTAATAAAGCAGATTGTGTTACCGTTTACTTACATTTCTAAAATTATTATTTTTACCAGCTACATCCTCAATATCGAATGATAACATTTCTGTGCTGACAGTCAATTTACCAGGTTTTCTATGACTAATGGTGAAATATTGAAGCAGGTAGCTCATAGTCCTACATATGTGTAGGCCTATGTGCATATAGACATTTTGCATATGCATATACCTGACGTATTGGAAAAACCATAAAAATTAATCTGGAGAGAGGGGTGTAAAGTACATTTACTAAAGTACAATTTTGAAGTACCTGTACTTTACTTGAGTATTTAAATGTCCTGCTATTCAATACTTCTAATCCACTATATTTCAATGGGGAATATTTACTTTTTACATTTCTTTTTAAATCTATATTATTTAGTTAATATTAATGTTGCACATATTACCTTTCAATATCATGTGCATTATTACTTTTTCAATATCATTTCCAATATTACAATATATCATGCACAATATGACTTTTCTATTTTAGTTTTTATCTTACTTTTCTTGTGTTTCTAAGCACTAATATTGGTATCACCTCTTTTACACTTTATAGTGATCATTCTATATTATTTATTATGTTGTAATTTTGGAGCATTATCTGTCACATGAATTTCTCTCCGGATCAATTAAGTTCCATCTTATCTAATCTTATTAGCCTACCACTGGGGGCCACATAATATTACAAAGTCCTGCTGAAGTACATATTATATGAAAGTAAATATAGAGTATATACTAAAGATTAATTTCACCTCTCCTGCTCTTCATATCTTCTTACATACATAATGTACCTAATTAAACAGTTATTTTTCTACAGAGGAACTACTGAACTACAATCACAAAATAAAGTAAAGTAAAGCTAAAGCCAAAGTACCTACATGTATGTGATGTTAAGCAGTAGATGGCAGTGTAGAGCAAAAGGAAGTCCTGGATGTTTTGTTTACTAATCTGCTCCAGTTTCTCTTCCTGCAGCCGCCAGCTAACCTACTGCTGACAGCAGAGCTTCTTCAAGGTGTGTGTCAGCTGACAGCTGTGTGATGCTAGCATGATGCTAGCATGTTAGCTTCGGATGAGTAGGAAGAGACTGTACTAATGCAGCGGCTGTCGAAATAGATTCTTCAATACTTCGATCTTTTTTTTTTTGTTCGTTTGACCAGAACGTGGATCGTGTGACCGAAGCGACGAGGTTTATTATCATGAAATAAAACAATCTAACGCTAAGTGGCTTTTTATAGCACTTAGCGAGCTAGCAGCCAGGAAGCTAATCTTCCTAGCAACCGTAGCTAGCTGTGGCAGCAGGTTAGCTAACCAACGGGCATTTTCATGGCGAGCCTTCCAGTGTCAGCGGTGCGTTATGTAAACACACTGTAGACCTCCTGAAGAGGTAAATGTGGAATAAATGGCAAACATTGAGCAGGGCAATGGACTTGGCTTGCGAGGCAGCACAGAGAAGCTGACAGATAATGGGAAAGGCAGCTCGTATGGATCTGACCCAGGGGTAAACGGCGGTGTCCCCGGGGAGAAACAGGTGGACAAGTACGGATTCACCGGAGGAGCCCAGCAGCACTCCGGAGAGCCGTGAGTGGAGCTTCATCATGCTACAGTTTTACAGTGTGGTTTGTCTCTACAGACTGCCACAACAATTCAGTGTTCTCCTCTTGTATTTAACTGAAGATTATTGAAGCCCATATCTGCCAGTAAAAGGAAAAAAATAAGCTCAAAATTGAGCCTTGCGATGAAAAGAACAGACCCTGTAAGTCATTGATTATAATGACTTAATATCTCAAAAATAATGAGAAACTTTCTCAAGATTTTGACTTACGTCATTATTTTTGAGAATGGCCTTTCATTTTGAGACGCTAACTCAATAGAAGGTTTCTCATTATGTTGGGATAATTAGTCATTATTATGGGATAAGTACATCATTATTTCTAGACGATTTCTCATTATAATGACTTGGAAGATCTTTTTTTCTTCTTCATCACATTGGTAGAAATGGGCTTCCATAGAAGACAGGTAAGGGTGAACAAAAATACATTATGTCTCTCACAAAACCCTCCTGTGATTGCTATAATTTGGAATGCATTTTCTAAGTGGAAGGAAAACAAATAATTGATAATTTAAGTAAATAGTTGGCCAAATGCTCTGATTTATAGCTGAATTTGTTTTGACCTGGACCCTTCAAAGCGAAGTCATGTCGACTCGTGACCCCTTGGCCTTGTCATAGGTTAGATAAAAAAAATAAACATAATGTCTTTTTATTTTCCAATTTCCATATCCTGTCAATTAGCTATTGATCCCCCAGGGGGACATGGACTGTAATTCCATATGAATTAGTCAGTATTCCCTGTTCCTGCCTTCTTTGATCATCTTCCGTCTGGCACCAAACAGAGAGACCACATTACTTGTGTGCTGGTCTCTCTTTACTGGCTTCCAGTACAGTATAGAGTTCATTTTGAAATCTTAATGGTTGTGTTAAAGGTACTCAATGGCTATGCCAAATCCTACATCTCTGACTTTTAAAAACAACGGTATAAAATGGTTTCAAATCTCCGGTAGCTCTGTGAAGTCCTCTGACCCAACGTTTCTGGTTGTTTCTGGGTTTAAGTGCAAGGGGGATTGCACACCTATATATCTTTTAGACCTATACGTTCAGCCTAGTCATTGTGGTATCTTTATAGAGATTTGTGATTGTGTATGCGAAAGCATGTCAGTCGGCTCTTTTTTATATTTGTTTGTTTAAATTTGTTTGCCAGAAGGACCAGGCTTGTGTTTGTTAGGTCAGGATGGGAAAGTGTGCACATAACAATATGACTGCTCTGATCTTCGATAGGACTGTAGTGAAGTGAGATATTGGTGTAGGAGGTTGTAGGGAACTGAACTAGGGGAAAGTTCTCTCACAGCTTCCTGTTTTCCTTTTACTTCACTGCCGATGGCAAGTGTTCCACTGTTTTGTCTGAGGTTAGGTTTCCTGTGTGGACAAGGAAGAGCTGAACCACTGTCCCGCCCCCTAGTACAGGGAAGTGACACAGTACAGTATAGGCATTGTCCATTTGTGTGAAAACAGTTTGTTTGCTTTTATCGGTGACATTGTCTCCTATCTGCACAGTGCTGAAGAAATCCCAACTGAGGTGCTGCGGCAGCGGGAGGCCAAATGGCTGGAGATGCTCAACAGCTGGGACAAGTGGATGGCCAAAAAACACAAGAAGGTCTGCTTTATAAACTGTAAATTAAATCTGACTCCACTTTCTTCTTTGTTTGTAATGAAAATGTGCACTTTGCAGGCGTTTATCCAATATGCACTGGCTGTTTTGGAGCAAAACTGAGCCGGAAAACTTTTTTTTTTTTTTTTTTTATCTTCGATAATCAGTCATTGAAACACATAATAAACATTCCTTAAACATTTTTTAATCTTCGATGATCAGTTGCACATCATGTTGCAGTCTGTGTCCCTTTCTCCTGGTCTTCATTAATCTTGAGTAACTGTGCATGTGTTGGCTGACAGGTGAAAGAGCGCTGTCAGAAGGGGATCCCCCCGTCCCTGCGTGGCCGGGCCTGGCTCTACCTCACTGGGGGTAAAGTGAGAAGGGAGCAAAACCAAAGGAAATTCCAGGTCAGTCATATACAGTATATGTGATCCTTGCTGTAATCAAGTTAGTTGACTTTAAAAACTGTCTTTTTTTCTTGTGTGGGACAAATCATAGGCACTCAAAGTACTGATGAGTGTTTGGCAAAAAATGTGTGCAAAATGAATCTTTTCATAGTAATTGTAATTCAAGTGTCAAGTTTATACATCACTGACAACTACAAAGTGCCAAAATATTGTCTCAAAGTCACAGCTTTAACAATAGTACACAAAGTTCTGGAGAGGGGCTGGTCTATCTCAAGGCGTGTAACTTATAACACTAAAGCTTTAGGTTCCAGAATTGCCTTAATTATAAAATTGCTATTAAAAAGTGGATGGTGGTATAATGTTGCAAAGGCTGACAAATTTGATGTTGTGTTTTTAGGAACTGGACAGCCAGCCAGGAGATCCTAAATGGATAGATATTATTGAGAGGGATCTCCATCGACAGTTCCCCTTCCATGAAATGTTTGAAGCGAGAGGAGGTCATGGGTAAGCAGTGCCTTCTATAAAGGCCTGTCACGATGCCCTTTGTTGTGTTTAATGTGGCTGGATGTAGTTTCTGAATATATTTTACATGTGTTCATACATTCAGGCAGCAAGACCTGCTCCGCGTGTTGAAGGCTTATACTCTGCATCGGCCTGAAGAGGGTTATTGTCAGGCTCAGGCTCCCCTCGCCGCTCTTCTCCTGATGCATATGCCAGCAGAGGTGAACACACACCAAAGATTCAACATTTTCTCTTATATGAAATAATACATTGTTGATACTGGAGACCCACTGCCCTAATGATGGGGTTAAGAGGAATGAAGGGGCAGAGAGCGTGAAAGAATAACGTAAAATAAACTCACTGCATAATGTTGCATGTTGTTCTCTAGGTATCATTTCTCTCTGAAGGTGCTTCACATATTAATAGCCGTATATATTTTTTTCATTTCACCATAATTAATGCTTGCCCTTGTTTTCGTTCTTTGTCCTAGGATGCATTCTGGGTTCTTGTTCAGATTTGTGAGAAATACCTTCCTGGATACTACAGTTCAGGGCTGGTAAGAGTCCAGACAGACACACTGACGCATCATTTTCAAAAGAGGACTTGCAACCTGCATCAGGATTACATATTAACAGTGTTCAGCATGCCCATTATTCTCTATCCAAACCCTATAGATATTGCTAAAATTAATCTTTTGTTTGTTGTAAGCAAACATACACTCGGATTATTGTACATCCAAGAACTCTGGGTTTTTGAAGACCGCATTTCTGCCCCATTATAGGACTGAATCCTAGCATTTATTTATACATTTTCATAAATTACACTGCCAAAGATATATTGCCTATAGATTCTGCCACAGTATTTAAGCACAGGGCTTAAAGTAGATAATTATATGTACATGGAAAATATTCTTGCCTCCTTTTTTTTAACTGTCGTATAGCAAGAATATAAATATTTTGTATTAATTTAATGAAAGCCTTCTGTCAATGCATGCAATATGTGGCTGGTGGTGGGGTTAGATTTCTTGACACTGGTATGCTAACGACCTCTTAACACGAGGTGGTGCCCGGGCTACAAGGACGAGATACTCAGACAATCAGATTATGAAAGGAGAAAGATGTCTGTTCCCTCTCCACTGACTGCTGTTCCGTGATGTCTCCACAGGAGGCGATCCAGCTGGACGGGGAGATCCTGTACGCTCTGCTGCGGCGGGTGTCTCCTGTGGCCCACCGCCACCTGAAGAAGCACAAGCTGGAGCCCATCCTGTACATGACGGAGTGGTTCATGTGCGCCTTCTCTCGCACTCTGCCGTGGGCCTCAGTGCTGCGCGTCTGGGACATGTTCCTTTGTGAAGGTATATGATATAGTATTATACATTGCATAAAAAAACATATCAAAGTGGTCTTTCCTGACATCACAAGTCACCCTTACAGAGATTATGTCACGAAAGAATGTTTATTATGTGTTTCAGTGGCTAGAAATAGAAGTGAAACTATTACTTTTAGCTCATAGCTAGCAGCTTGGTTTGATGTGGGAAAATCGAGGATCGTTTTTAAGTTAAAACACCAGAGTTAAATACACAATAGCAGTGTTTAATTTTCCTTCAGGCCCTGTCATATGGTTATTATCCTCCTTATGTAATCTTACCTGCAAAACACCAGAGCATGCTCTCCTTTCTAAAGTAGCTGCAAATGTTAATTACATGAAGCCTGCTGATTTGTTTTAGTTTGGTAATATGAGAATATATATGAAATAGTTCACTACACTGCATGATTGTTGCACCCAATCCCAATGGCAACACTATAGTTATCCATCTAAATATCCACTTATGTTCATTAGTCTTCAGCAGTAAAGTGCAGCTCTCTGATGATCAGTCTATTAAAATATAAGTGTAGACTGCTGCCCTTGCTGCATGTTTCTTGATTGTCTAAAAAAAAAAAGTCTGTTCAAGTTTCACAAAGTCTAAAGTGTCTTCAAATGTCTTGTTTGTCAGTCCAAAGCCCAAACATATTCAGTCTATTAAGAAACAAAGCTGAGGAAAGCAGGAAATCTCTATAGTTGAGAGGCTGAAAACGGCATTTTCTGACATTTTTGCATAAAAAAATTACTTTAACGATTAATCAACATACAGTAGTTTAGCGATTTATTTTTCCGTTGATCGACTTAGCCAAAGAATCGCTGCGGCTCTATCGTATACTGTATGTTTACATGTATATTTTTTGTGGTTGGGATTGTCTATGGTATACTGTCATTTCAGTATGTTGGTTATTCTATTACACATATGTCCGTCCAGGGAGAGGGATCCCTCCTCAGTTGCTCTTTCTGAGGTTTCTTCCATTTCTTTCCCTGTTTAAAGGGTTTTTGGGGGATTTTTTTTCCCATCCGAAGCGAGGGTGGAAGAGGCCAGAGGGTTGTCGGATGCTGTACAAATTGTAAAGCCCCTTGAGGCAAATTTGTGATTATTGGACAACATAAATTAAATTGACTTGACTTGTTGTCTTATGTGATGCTGTTCTTAGGAGTAAAGATCCTCTTCCGAGTGGGCCTGGTTCTCCTCAAATGCACGTTGGGATCCCAAGAGAAACTCAAGGCCTGTCAAGGTCTCTATGAAACAATGGAGCTGCTCCGAGCTGTCCAGCCACAGTACATACAAGAAGGCTTCCTGGTGCACGAGGTACAGTTCTACTCTGCTGTGGTTATAGGCTGTGTTATCCATTTTATTGTTTTGACTTCCTGCACGCTCATGTCTTTCCCTTTGACTTTGCCCTCCCGTGGTTGTGGTAACGGCGATATAAAAAGACGAGTATAGACTAGTAAAAAGATAACTCGCACACTCTCTCCCTGTGTTTCAGGTTATTGAGTTAGTGGTGTCTGAGAAAGACATTGAGAAGGAACACTATGCTCAGCTGCGGCGCTGGAAGGAGACTCACGGAGATCTGCACTGCAAGTCCCCTCCCAGGATGCACGGCGCTAAGGCTATCATGACTGCCGAGCCGCCCAGTCGACAGGACCTGAGACAGAGGCCCACCATCCTCGTGCAGTCTCCCCTGGCTCCCAAGACGGACGGGCAGAGAGCAGAGGACGCCAAGGAAAGTGAAAAGACTAAAGAGGGAAAAGGGAAGAAAACAATGCTGCCGCCAGTGGAGACGGTTAATCCTTACCTTCATCCCAGTGACCCCTCATCTCACCTCAAACACATGACTGTACAAGGGTCCAAAGAGAGTCTGAGCAGCGGCGAGCATGACACTTACCTGTAGCAGGGTAAGTGTCACCAGTTTACTAACATAAATCATTCCGCAGAGCCTTTACTAACATACTAACGCTCACAGTTTTCAGTCACAGTTCTCACATGTCACAGTTGCCAGTGACATGACAAACCTTTCCGTGACATAGTGTGTCTGTGGCGGATTCTTTGTAAAATAGCTATTTTTACAATCAAGAAAAAAGTAATCACAGCGCTGTAGGTTTTCGCCTGCCCGTGCACATCAAACATTTTCAAACTACGCAGATAGGTGGAGAAAGTGGAGAACTTTGTCGGTTTGCCGCAAAGAAAAACCCGCACGGACTATAAAATATCAAACGTTTGCTCGTCAGCTCGTGTCCGTGCGACCGTCTTTGTGGAAAGCATAACAGAGCCTTAATACTCATACTTAAAACACATTTTCAGTGTCATTTCATTCTATTTACTCTACTTTTAACTAAGTGGAACTCAGAAATGTGAATTTGCAGGGAGCAACAACAGAGGGCAACCATGTGCCCAGGCGTTATGGAGCTATTTCAGCTCTATAGTGTTGCAGGTTTGATGTATTTTTGTAGGCCAACCTGGATGTTAGCATCGCCCTGGTTCTCTCGACAAAAAGCCATTTTGGAATTTTTCCATTGGATTTTGGATTATAGCAGAAACAAAAAGTTTCTGATACTTCCACACTTTGTTCAGCAAGATAAGACTTTTACGATTTTTGAAGCGTAAATGCAATCTCCAGATGTAAAAAGCTAAACCAACTACACCACGGTTGCATGACTTCAGCGTCACCTCCACTAAGCAGATGAAGTTCTGTGTTCTGCGTCATGACGACTAATGTCCCCGACAGACTCTGTAGTCTCATTTAGCCACTTTCTTAAGACGCGGAAAAGCTTAAAAATTTCACGAGTGGAGTACTTACTAATGTATTTTATGTCGTAGAGCAAGACGAGAAAATCTTTCAGGCTTGGGTGAACCACAGACTTTATTTCAACCAAAAACCCATTTAAAAAAAAAAAAGCCAACTGACTTCGAGACGAGGGAACTGGAAGAGCAAAAATGCTGACTCATGTCCGGGTATTAAGACTCATTCCTGCACCACTCTATTAGGTTCATATGACTGAACATGTGGGATATACAGTACACTCACTAACTCACTGTTAACAGCTACTGCTGCTATTTACCTCCTTAAACTGACCTCTTAGTTTCTTTCCTTTGTTATAAATGAAGTCTGATTTTGTCTTAATTGATGAGGTCTTTTCTAGAGCACTTTGCCTTTTTATAGTCTTCCTCTTTGCCAGTAGTTAGTCATTACGTTGCCAACACAGAGATTCGTATTCACACTGCTTTGCTAGACTCGCACTAATTTGCACAGTCGTGCGACTGCTGCATCCAGAAGTTTGTCCTTGCTGTGGTTGAACACTTGAGGGCGTCCTGAGATCATTTACAGCCTCAGTGACCAGCAGTCGTCTCTGTGACAGCAAAAACTGACACAATGAAGAAAGTGTGTGCAGGGACATTGTGTGCCACTAAGCCAAAGATTTTTAAGATGTATTTTGTCCAAGCAGTTTATTCAATCATGTTGTGATACAGTATTTGGGAGAGTATCCTGTTTTTATATTTATGTCGTGAATGAGATCTGGTAATATGCCATTTTGAAGAATGTTAATCAAAGCTGGGTTTTCTTTTTACAATCATGCGTAAAGATTTGTGGACCTTTTTAGACTTAAATATATCTGATGTTACTATAAAGAAAAATACAGCGGTAGGAGATTTCTGTTTATCTCCTCAACCTCAGAATCTAATCTCCAGTACAAACGTCAATATGCCAGGAAATCCCACTGAAATGTGCAGCAATAACTGGTGTTATGTTTGTTGACAACACTGCTTTGAATAAGGATAGAAAAAAATACAAAAACAAAAAAACTGATGATGAAGTACAATTATAATATTTAGCAGCTATTTTCTCAAGACATTATTTAGGTGAAAATGAATTGAAACACTGGTTCTTGTTCTGTGTATATGTCATATGTCATTTTATCTGAGCTGTTTCTTTTCATTAGGAGTTTTTTTTAATAAGCAATCAACATTAAACTCCCAGTCCAGGAAATGCATTTATTAGCAGTTACTTGTGTAACAACAAGATTTTTACAATGGAAAATTGTTGTGGATATATGTTGATTTTAAGTATATGCTACGGGTTTATTTTCTGTCTATAAGGTAGCACTGTTTACCTGCCATGTCCTGTGAAGCTTTTAGATAATTAGATATTTAAAATGTTGTTATAATCTGTAGCAAGAACACAAATGACATTTAACCAACATGCAGGTCAGCAGTAGAGCTTTCTATTCTGTCATGTAGATGGTGCCACTGAGCTTCATCCAGGGATTCAAATGAAGGTTACAGGATATACAGGATGTGGCTTGGCATCTAAAAACTTTCTGTTGATTTAATTTAAAAATTGTATCCATCAATTTTGGATGTAGAGAAGCTCCTTATTACTAATCTTTGCAACTATTATGATTCCAAGAGAAGATTGTTTAAGCCTGGGGCTCGTAAATGTGCAACTTATTCTGCTCTTTTCATATAGGACTTTATCTCTGATCTGATCTACAAGCTGTTTTATACCAAATGACATTTAAATCATTCAAATAAAATAAAACTTCAGATCTGTCATGCCTTTCTGTTTTAATTCTGACCTCAAATCCCTTTTTATTTTGCTTACATTTAATATGAAACAAAGAAAATGAGACAAGAGAAGAAGTGCCAAACAGACTGGACTGAACAAGCAGGATTTCAATACACCCTGTGTTAACATTCAGCGCCCTCACACCCTCCCCCCCCCTCACCCACGCTGCAGCACACTTCCTTGGACACCTGTTTCTCCGGCTCTTTCAGCTCTTTGAGGAATTTGCATTTCAAATGGAGCAAATTCCCACAGCACCGTCCCAAAGCGCCTCACCCAGACATATGCCTTTGGTCTCTGAATGGAGTCTTCTGCGTGTATACAGGTCTTCTTCTTCTTCTTCTTCTTCTTCTTCTCCTTCACAACCAACAAACAATCAGATGTGATGATTAAGATTTTCAATCTTCCTTAATGTCACATTCCTGACTCCCCCACATCCTTCACAGTGGCCTTTTCTATTTCTGTGAAGGATGTTGTGTGTCACTTGTTTGAGGATGCCTGCCTGTCATTAAAGCGTTTATGTAATTCTGGCTCCTCATCATCTGTAAACGAAAATGCTAGCTTCTCACCCCAACTCCACCCTTCACCTCAATCCAACCCCGCCCCACCGGGCTCACCCTACCTGTCTGTCTCTCCCTGTGCTGGCAACATTCACTAGACCCGAGCCTCGACCAGAGAGGGTGTAATGGGAGACTGGCTTTATGGCTAGTCTGCAGAATAGAAGGCGATGTGACCCAGACGTGCCCCCATAACCGCACTCTCAGAAAAGAGCAGTGTTTGTAGCTTTCCTAGTTCAATAGCGTGTTGCTGGGACAGTGTTGTATACAAGAGCATCATGGTGCACAATTAGTGTACTCATGTTTAGGTGCATTTCCCCCTTTCCTCCTAATTTGGAGTGTCCATTTCTCCCAGTACATGTTTCTGCTGAAGCCATGTTCAGACTGAAAATAGGTCTGTGGGAAAAAAATAACACAAGGGGGGCTGTGTTGGTGTGGAGGTGTTGCTGCAAGTAGTGGTGAGAAGGTGAAATATGATCAAGGAAGTCCAGTTTGACTGACTCATACATCCATGAGCTATAAGACTCATCAGACGCAGTTTATTATACCCTGAGACAGGATTTAACAACCCTGGCAAGTCCTCGCGGCAGCAATCATTTTATCCTCCATTTTGATGATCGCAAGGCTCACATTACAAAGTAATCTCCCAGGAAAGTGCTCTTGCACATATTTGATTGCAGCCAATGCAGTGCGTTGTCAGATGACGTTGCATTGAGTTTCAGCAAAAGTTGACCCAGCACGTGGGCGCACCGGTGGCTTCGCGGCTAACCAGCCATTTACTGCAACATCCCTCATTTGAATCTGATCTTGATTGATCATCATCTCTACACTCTCACTGCGTATAGAGTCACTAAATATATTTTTAAAAAAGTTGATCCAGGTTTAAATGTTTTGCCAGATGACCCTGCGTTGTTGTTCTTTCTTTTTTTTTTTTTTTGAACCAGGATCCCAGCTATAGCAATGCAGTGGTCTCATTGCAATGACCTAAGGTGCTGCTTTTTCTGAGAAAATGCTATCGTTGGCCCACTCCTGGCTTCCTTGAGGCCATAAGATCCAGTGTAGACAGAACAACCAGTAGGTTCAAATTATACTTTTCTTGATCACGTAGCTGCTAAGGTCTGCATGGCGCAAAGGAGGTCATCTTCCCCGTGTCCGTAAGGGTCCGTAATGCAGGCCGCATGCACTGACTACTAATGAGTAAAGCAATCTAGTTTCCCTATGTGGCACTTATAAAGTTGAACTTGTCTTGAGCATGCCCGCCAATAGTATGCAGACACCCGATGAGGTATAAACAAAATGACATCCACTGCACGGTCCGTGTCCGTTTTGGAGTATATTAGTGCCTCAACTAGTGTTGTTATAAGGACATGATCCCTCATCTGCTTCCCACAGTGAACACTGACAATTTGTACCTTGAACTACCAGAAAACATGGTGCACATTTTATTCTGGATCAAAATGTGTTTGCCTGTTCCTCTACTCTGTGATAAAATATTCTCAAGTCACTCAAGTTTGACTTTCTAGTACAAAAACGTTCTGACCGCACCTCCATTTTTTTAATTGTACAACTACAGTATATCCAAAGCTACACCGAATTTATGTCAACAGATACCCCACCCATGTGATGGCTGTTAATACACTGTAGCTGTTTCTGGGGGGGGTGAGTATAGTTGTTGGATTATCTCATGAGAACATATGTGTGAAGCGTCTGGAAGATTAAAGTCTGGTTTCATGAGCTGTAAAGCTCCTCTAAAGCTTTTTGGTAACAAGGACCAAGGGTCTGCACCTTTTATCCCCGGCCTGCCATCCCCCATCATGCCCTCTGCCCAAAGAAGAGATTAGAAGGGGTAGAGGTCAGGGGCACAGAAGAAAAGACAGAACTGTGACCCGTTGATAATAGTTTAAATTGTTCATTTGGATTGCAGCTGCCATGCCTTTTCTGCAGTTTCTGTTTTCATGCATTATGTGATTGTTGTCTAATACAATATAATACACTAATAAGAAGTAAAATAAGAGTCTACACCAGGCATATGTGGAACTGAGATGGGCGCTCTTATTTGGGACTTTTCCATCTTTTGGAGGAAAGGCTTTGATGAAAAGTTTCAAGTAGCAGAGCTGCACGTGTGGGACAGGAAGCGAAGTCGGAGTGGAAGGTGTCACGGGTCAGACAGATGCTGGTTCAATGGACAGTGGACAGGATGTGTGGGTGTCCTTTTATGGTTCTCCTCGGGATTACAGTAGCTGGACATGTAGTCCTAATGATCTCAGGTCCCTCAGGGGCTTTGACACAGGGTCATCATTCGTAATAGGAAATGATAACGCACACCTGTTTGGTTCCAGCCGGGGATCCCCCGGATCTCCTTTACAGCCCAAGCAGAATCGTGAATCATCATATTACTGATATATGGCTGCTGCCTAGCAACTTTAGCTCTATATCCAAATTATTGTTCCTGCTTAAGGTCCTTGAAAGAGTCATTTTCTGCAAAAAGAAAAAGTACACCGTATACTTCCTAGTACTGAAATGTAAGTCACTTCTTAAAGCTACTGCGAGGAGTTTTTATATCAGACAAAGCGACAGGAAGAGCTTAGATGTTTCGATTTTCACAGGCAAAGTTTTTGTTCATGAAATACATTGCGAGACAACAACAATGTATGACAAAAGCAAAGATTACTTTGTTTCACCATCGTTATATTACAGTTATTAATCTTACATAGTCACAAATAGATACTTTACCTCATTGTATGCAACCTGCAAAAGCTGTTTAAAAAGAAAAATGGTATTTAAAAAAACTAGGTTGCATCTTTATTTCGCTGGCTTAAATGCCTGCTAGCCGAACCGATGTGGTCCACCAGAATCAACACGAAGTGAAAGTTCCTTGTTGCTTTAAAATGTATATAAATGGTCCATAGCTGCAGCTATATAAGACGAGAGATAAAGCAGAGACGCTGTGAAATGATGTGCAGGGCTCAGTGGGTTAAAAATAGTCTGAAGTACTTCTGTCTCCTGCAGTTTTAAGTCAGTCAGTTAGATGTCTATTCTTCAATTTAAAGACTTGGACAAAGTCATGCTTTTTATTTTAATCCAATTCTCCGTACTGATCAGGTCAGTTTTCCCTGTTTGCAGCTGATCCAGAATACTACTGATAATCTTCTGGCTTCTTTCCACTCAATTTCAGTTTGTTTGAAGTTGGGCAGGCTCCTGGTTACACATTATACAACCTCCAGACCTATCAGGTTTTCTGTTTCAGGGACCTTGTTGTGACCTCTGAACTGCTCAACAGCCTTTCCCAGCTGCACCCACTGTTGACTCCTGCAAACTACTTTGTTTTTATTTTATTTTACAGGTCTCTTGATTTGTCTTTCTATGAGCATGGTTTTTCTATGTTTGTTTGCAGCATCGTAATTCTCTTTGGACTGTGTTTAAATACGTTTTATAAAGATCAATTTAAGTAGACAGAAATAAATAACCAGGCCTGTTAGTTGTTGTTGTTGTTAAATCTCAATCGGCATATTTGAAATACGGAACAATGCTTCGTAAACTTCTCAAAAATAACCACAGCAGCTCTTCTTTGTGATTAAAAACATTTTGGATTTAACATTTAACATCTGATTACAGTAATTAAGTGTATTTACTCAGTATGGATGCATGTTTAACACAATTAAACTGTAAATCAAATACCCAGAGAATACCCTTAAAGACATTGTCATCATCAACACATTTGTTGGTAATGAAATGTATTTTAACACATTAGGAATGAAGCTGCAGTGTTAAAGGGTTTGGAGGGGGAGGGGGGGGACCTGCAAGATTTATTTGGCACTGTTTGTGTTGCATGTTTATCTCTTCACTGGGGATGTTTGTTAGCTCGGTGCTTTTGTGTTGGTGTGTTTGCTCAAATCTGTATTGATCTGAAGTCACTTCCTGCCATTGTTGTGTTACATCCCCACTGTCTCATCTCTTCCCGTCCATCTCGTCCCGCTTACCCCATCAAGGAAGCCACAGGCTG
>CALSBV010010773.1:11690654-11751629 GCA_943590825.1 Bovichtus diacanthus
TACAGACTGATATTGATGGTGAGCAGGAGACGCACGAGCAGCCTGTGATAACAGTGACAGAAACAGCCAGATAAAAAAGCCTGACAAAGTAAAGGATTCGAGGTTTGTCTAGTGTCGCCCAATGTGAAAAACATTAAGCTTGGAATCAAATAGTGATCTGATGAATGCCTGCAGGAGAGCTGCACACATACTAAGCATAAAAGACACCAGAGTAAAAGACACATGAGTTAAAGGATCATCTGGGTTGTTACAACTCGCATCTCAGGCTGCAAAATAGCAAGAACCTTATTTTTGCGTTAATATTTTCGCAGTGTTTGTGTGTGTGCATGCTTGAGAGAGAGAGTAAGGGATGTATATAATACACATCAGCGAGTGACCTCATAGCCTGTTATAATTGAGACTAATGACAAAAGCATATGGGCGTCGAGACCTTTGGTTTGAGGTTACAATAGCTTATTGTATTGCGTCCAGTGTAGTCATGGGTGTTACATAGTGCGTGTGAACTTGTAGGATTGTGGAGTGCGTTGTGTGCACGTGTGTATGTGTGTGTGCATCTCTCAGCCTTACTAAAGCTAAACTGGAGGCTCGTGTTTCAAAACGCTGTGAAGTTCGGACAGCCATAAAAAATCTATGAAACGGTTCATGTTACATGTGAGGGATAAAAGACTTTGTAAATCCTGCAGTGCATTTAATATTTCACACAGTTTTTTTAGACTACCTCCTGTCCTCTGACGCTGTTTCACCAGATTTTGTGAATAATATCAGTCTTACATCCAGTAGGAGGAGGAGGAGTGCAGTAGAGGGAAGTTTCTCGCCTGCTGGACAATCCCTCACAGGAAGAGGGAAAGGCGGGTGCAGGTTTTACTCCAGCTTTCTGGTGTTTAGACAGCAGGGAGGATCTACGCTCTATCTCTGTTCTCCACAAGACGTCATTTAAATGTCTTATTTTTAAGCATTTTCTGGGTAGGTTTATTTTGCATGTGAAATTGCTGTGCCTTCAAAGAGTATGACATACATTACATAGACAAACATGGCACTTGAAAATGACTACATTCTACTAACTAAGTTCTATGGGGAGAAGGATGAGCAGGACAAAATATTATGTAAACCTTATGATGTCGGCCTATGTTCACACTGCGAGCGATGAAAGTGACAAAGTGGCCAGCTCTATCGTCAGGAGTCGCCGTTGAAGAGTTGCTCTAGCGCTGGTTGATGTCGTTAAATAGCACTGGGAACTGGCTCACGCCAAAAAAACACGTTTTTATTCCATCTTTTAGACAGAACGGAACAGGAATTGTGGGGCGAGAGAAGGGGACTGGAAATTGTGAAACAACAACATCTGATTAGTTGACGCTTCACCGCGTGATCGGAGCGCTGGAAAAAAATGGAGGCCAGCTTCCATTGAAAATGACTTGTAGCCTGTTGCTTTGTTTGTATGCTAGCTGCTCTGTGAGGCATTTACTAACAGGGAAAATCCACAGCTAGTTTGGTGCTGGCTCGCAGGTAGACTAATGGAAAGCTCATAACTCCAAAGTTTGGTGCTTTTAAAACGATCCAAAAAAATAATGAGCATACAAAATGTGACCAGTTTTGCAATTACAGTGAGTTCACTAAAGGCTTGTTCTCCGTCAGCGTCTATTCATCTCTAAACTTGTGTAAAGTGTGTCGTAAGTAAGCCTGATTTACTGCACCCATCACCCAACAAACAAACCTCCTTATTGGTCCTTATCCTGTGTCAGACAGGAAGTGGAAACAAACACACACAGTTGCCATGACTTGCAGCAGCAGTTTTACCTCACTACTTCTATAAATGATATATAGCTTTTGTTCCTTCTGATTTAAACTCTCGTCAGCTGTCCTGCGTGACAAACGAGAGGTCGCCCCGCCTTTGTCTAATAGCTATGTTTTCACTGGTGACCCTGAAGTCTGAGTTATTTATGTCTTTTCGTCAAAACTCTTTGGGATTTCCCTCTCCTGTCCTCACATTTATATTTGATAAACATTTCTGCTGGGCTGCTTCTGGCACAAGAAGACAACAACATCTTGAAAGCAGGAAGAATCATATCAACAGAGTCCTCCGGTCGCTTGACCCACACACAGAAAACAGAAATTGGACATCCATGTGTGTGTTCGCTGCTAATCTAGAATAGCTGCTGCTGCTCGGATGCAGTGCAGTGGGTTCAGCAGGGCCGTATGGTCATGAAAACATCTTGTGCGCGTGTGAGGTCAAGAAAGCTCACGTTATCATACAAACTGCACCACGGCTGCTTCCTGGAGTAACATGTTGGTCCTGGACACTTACGGTATTATATATATATATATATATATATATATATATATATTATATATATATATATATATTATATATATATATATATACTATATATATTATATATATACTATATATATATATATATAATAAAATAGAGACTATTATTTTAACCTTAGAGAGGTCATGTGTTTGGTATAAAGTGCTACAGATATCAGCAAAAGGGATATACTCACAAGCTCATTATTCTTAATATGAAGGACTTAATGTTAGTTGTGTTGGTTGCATATACAGTACATATACATGTTTTTAAAGTATCCTTGGACAAGGTTTCCTAAATCTCAAGGATGCTTATTTTTTCAAAAATGTGACGCACTAACCACAAATAGCTCAAGTCTTATTAGCGTTGACCCAGGTCTCTAAATTGGAGTAAACTTTCTCCCGAGGTAAACTGTTGTACTGTGAGCAGATTTTACACAGTCTCTCCCTCCAGTCTCTGTACAGCTTCACTCTCCACTGATGTTTCCAGGTGAAGTATTCACTGTAACGTTTCTTGTCCTCTGCAAGCTGTTGTAGATACTTTCCTAAGTCTTTAACTGATGCAAACTCATCAACATGGATGAAAGAATTAGGTGGAGCCACAGATTTGTAGTCGCCTAATGGCGGTCCTAGGACGACCGGCACCGCCCCGCCTTGGTAAGCATTCCTCCACAGCTTCTCTGTGACGTAATCTTTGGCGATTGAGTTCTCAAAAGCCAAATAGAAGTAGCAGCGAGAGATTGTGGGTAAGAGGGCTTTAGAGGAGAGGGGCGTCTTTGTCCAACGACCGTAAACCTTCACAGGAACTGTGGCATTGAGCTCTTTGTACACTTTGCTTCTCTTGTGGTGGCTCCTGTAGTAGCTCCTGGAAATTGTTTGGGTGTGGCAGTCTGACAATGTGAAGTCAAAAAAACTTCCTCAGAGTTACTGAAAGATGAAATTCAAATCTGATTATTTTTGTAATGAGAACTAACCATCAGGTCCTCCAACTCAGCCGTCTGTGACTCCCAGTTTGAATGACAGTTTTCTGCTCAAGTGGCGTGTGCGATCTTCCTTTTTTCTACATGAACAAAAAGGATAAAAATTTTTTTTTTTAAATCATTAGGAGAGAATCATTGCACAACACTTATATAGAAACATTTCACAATGTTACTTTTGAAATATGTTCTGTAATGTCTCAGGAGAGATAGAAAATAATTAAATAATTGTTCAAAATGAAAAACTTTTTGGTTGATTAATATGATGAATTAGCATTTATTGAATTATATTTCAATCATTCAGTCTTTAATAAAACGCCTCTCTTTTTTTAAGTTGCTAGCCTAACTGCTGTACAATATGTCTTTACTCTTGGGAGAAAATATTATATGAAATATGAAATCAAAAAGTAAACAGGATTGTGCAAAATATCACAGATTTTAAATGATGGGGTCTCTCTTTGCGTACGACAAGGAAAATGACCTTTAACTGAACAGTGTACATAGATGGACGTGAGTGACACAAAGGACTTAGAGCTGTTGAGAGTAGTACTGACCTAAAAGTAAGTGCACATAGCAAAAAAAACCCACCAAAACACAGAATCTGTACAGAGTTATACACATATTTATTATTTCAACCAGTGGAAAGTACTACAAAAAGTGCATTAAAAACCCCCTCTGTTTCTAGTCTCACAGCTGTGGACTTTATTAAACTGGGTTGCGACCTTAGAGTGATAACTTTCTATTGGTTGTAAGACCACAGTGTTGTCTGTCTTTGCGGATATTGACTATTCTGTCTAAAATCAATCAATCATATTTCTTTAAACGCTACCTTATAAATGATGTTGCTGCTGTTATTTCACACTTTCAGATTTGCAGTGCAATGTACATTAAAATAGGGCTGCAAGCAACAAAGCTTAACAAATCTTCTATTAGATTGCAAGCTACCGTCTATGCATTAATAAGTGATGTGTGTGCTCTCGGGCAGTTAATACAACCAGCTGCTGTCATGCCTCACACACTATATGAAATACAAGGTACGTTTCATGAGCAGCCTGCAGCATAAAGTGGGCAAACCACATCAAGAAGTAGATCACGTAAAAGTCGACTTTTACACCTGCCATCTGATTTCAAAAAACAAATCGCTCAGTTTATTTCATTCCTTTTATTTTGAGACTTAAATCTTGACTTTAAAAAAAAAAAGAGTTTGGTGATTCATCATAAGAAAGCATAACCGGGATATTGCCAGCAGAGGTGACAGATTAACAGACAGACAGATATCCATTATTAGGATATTATATATAAGTAGCAGTCCACTCCTGTGTTTTGGTGCAGTTGGTTTTCACACCTGCTGCCAACCATACACATGAATGGCACTCGAGAACAACTTTTCAAGTGGACGAACCATGCCTGGGCACGGTACGCAGTGTTCACACTAATCAAACAAACTGGATATTGGAGTCAAACTCGGATCCTGGCTCGGGTCCATGATGTGAAAGCCTCCCGAGAATCTATTCTTTGCCAGCTCCAAAAACAGGCTATCAAATTAGTTTACGAGGGAAAAGTATGCTGCAGCATTCATCAAATCTGGCATGAATTTGTCAGCCGAGATAACCCGTTCATTTGAACGAGGCCCGTCCAGCGTCGGCGCAGCGGGGAACCAATGCAGGAGCTCCAGCAAGTCATTTGGGAAAAAAGGTTCAACTTTCGCCATAACGTCATACATGACATCATTCGCACATTCCTCATAGATTGCCCCACCAGTACCTCGAGCAGCAACACGCCCCCGTATGTTGTTTTCCCTTCAACAACAATAAAACGCGCATCATCTCGTAACGTGTTGTGTTATGTCTATGCTGCCTGCCATCCTGTCCTTTCCAATCCTTTTCCATGCACCAGCTTCAGGAGACATTTCTTCTGTCTGGCATGCCACTAGCAAGTTGCAGTCGCTTCACAGACTAGTTCAGAACTGTTTCATCCATGTACAAGGTCATAAAGATCTACCCGAAGCCACGTTAGTCTTTACTGGAACAGAAAGAAAAGGCGTGAACCTCTCCCCTTGTTTCTAACAAGCTGGTGTCAATCACCTCATCGTCTTTGCTGAAAAGAGTAAAGGGAGAGTAGAGAAGTGGAGGTAACGAGGCCCAAATGTTCAATCCTTCCAGCCGTGCTGGAAGTGTTGTCTTTGACAGCATTCATATAATTAAAAGAGCAGATCAGACTGTTGATGTGATTGGGAATGTAAATGGTGCTGATCGCTCAGGTGTTCGCCCACAGGTCTGTCTATCATCGGCGCTGACGAGCTGCTATCAGGTCTGATGTGTAAAATCATGAATTTTCTGAAGAGATCGAGTCCGACTCGATGATGATCACATCGCAAACAAAGCCTCAAGGGACCAGCTGTCTCAGCGCAGCGGGGGGGGGCGTGCATGTGGTCTGTGACAGCTTAACACACACATCAAACAACTGTCAGACCCCCGCCGACCCTCACACACACTTAAACAACAAGAACACACACCTCACACTCTTTTGGCACTACGAGTATCACCAAAAACAGACTCATCAACACGCAAACACACAAGGTCACGATAAAAGATCAAAGAGACGCTCTGCGGCCATGCAGACAGACCGTCACTGCAGTATGTGTTTTTGTGTATTTCTGCCTTTGTGTTTTTATTTTGAGAAGCAATTACTAATCCCCTTCTATATCCGCAGGATATGATGACTGTTACTTAGTCATCGCTGATGGATGACTTTCAAGCGAAGGATGGGTAAGAACCTTGCTGTGGTTAAATGAGAGTGCAAAAACACGAGGAATGTCTTGGTGCCTTCATGGTGTGTGGTTTACAGCTCAAGGCCACACATGAGAGGACAACACCAACAATAACAATAATCAATTTGAGACACAGGTGGGTCATTTAGAGGGAAAACACGAGCTGATTGTGGTGAAAACAGGATCTCTGGTGTGCTGATTGAAAAAGATGGACGCTCTGCAAGGAGGTTCAAGCTCAGTCATTTTGGAACGTGTCGCTCCTACAGACAGAAGGAAAGGAAGAATTGGGGTTTTTGTCGTGCTGCATGTGCGTCAGAGGTCCTGTCCGATGAGGGGATTTTGTAAAAAAGCGAGTGGGTGGACTGATGTATTTATCAAGGTTTTATTTAGCTGTATATTCACTTCCCTGTCGGCAAACGCAGCTAAAAGCAGACCTCGGTCCCACCAGAGCACAGATAGGAAGCTTGCTTTATGCTTTTTTTCCTGTTCGGACGGACAAAAGAGCTGGACGGACAATCAAGACAAGTGAGAGAGGACCGAGTTCGGGTGGAGGCACACAAACACAATCACATCAGTTTGACGATCAAATACAAATACGACAAGATCGCATCTCTTATTGGCAACAACAAACCGTTCACTGAGAGTAAATGACGGGGGGAAACGGGAATCAATCCTCATCTTCATAATCAGAGGAAGAGAGGCGGAGATGAGCGCTGAGAGGAGGAGGATGGAGGGGTGGAGGAAGGGATCAGTGGAGGAAAAGATTGTTGAGTGATACTGTAGTTGTGTCTAAAGGTCGGTGCCCCGGCGCCACTGCTGCCTCTCTGCTGAGAGACGGAGCCGACTGAAGACTGAGCCGACCCACCTGGGCCCACAAATACACCCCAGGGACAGCAAAGAAGAGAAACACAGAAGAAGAGTGCTACTTTTTAACTTCTTAACATGGCAATCTCCACTTTTGTTTCCCCTTTAATAGCTTTAAAGTTGAAAAAATGCAGTATGTTATCTGTAGGATGTTTCAGTTAAATAGTCCAAGTTTCTTTTTTATGGTGGCACCATTCAACCGTTTAGATATTTTTTTGCGCATCATTTTCTTACACATTTCCCTAGACATATTTGGTTTCCTACTAGAATTTAATACAAAGTTATGCAACTTAAAACACTGTTTGGCTGGAATTTATTGTATTTCTTTACCCCTGCTCTTTATTATTGTCATTTTTATTGTGTACCATACTGGCTGTCACTTTGGCATTTTAAACTTAGTTTTTAAAGTGATACCTAAATGTATGATGACAATTATTCTATTTCAAACACATTATAAAGTAAATACAAATTGTGATGAAATAAACATCTATCTCACCTAAATGATATTCTTGTAATATCTTGCCAGTGTGTCTTTCAAAGTTGAAATTGAATGAAAATATAATTTGGTACATTAACTGAAGGCTATTAAACATGTTTCCAAGCATGTTTTCTTTGTGTAAATACTTATATTTATAATATTTACGCATATTTTTAATCAAGGTCAAGGAAGTTAAAGTTGTGTTTGTCTTACATACATTACCTAAACACATCTTTATTTTGTCTTAAGTTTGTGGTTCAACCTGTATGAGCATGTACAGGCTTGAAAAAAAAGCAGATGTAAATGAAATAGAAATGTAAATGGTGGGCTGCACTATTCCAATTTCATCAGAGTGCTCTGGTGCCAGAAGGACTCTCAATTGATATTGAAATTGACTGTTTCATGAAACTTGTCATGCCCGGACTTGACTCTTGGTTACTGTCCAAACATGTCTAATTAACTTTCATACCCCAAAGTAAAACAAAGTTTTGCAAAAATATCTGTGCCAAGTTAGAGAAAAAAGAAAGAAATCCAAGATTTATTACTGCAAGTTTAATTTTGCTCAAATGTGAGGAAAAATAAGGGATATCCTAAAAAAATAAGAATAGCATTACTAGCAAAAAGCCTTTTCAACCCATATTGAATGCATTGAAGTGAGTCCATTATGTATTATGTTGTATACAAATCAAATGAATGGAGAGAGTGGTGGGCGTGTACGCAGGGACAGAGCGAGAGAGGAGGAGCGCAGTGGGAGGGGAGGAGGGGGCGTCCTGGGAGGGGACAAGTCTGAGGGGGTATATAAGGGTCAGCAGATTTCACATGTTGCAACAGACTTCAGTGCTAATAACTACTGTGGATCTATCTGCAAAACAGATTGTTCACCTTCTTTAAAAAAAAAGAAAATGGAGATGGAGCCAACTGAAGGTCCTTATGAGTACTACGACTACGAGGAGACAGAAAACTCCACCATGTGTGACTATTCTGAGTGGCAGCCGTCGTACTCCGTCATCCCGGTGCTGTACATGCTTATTTTCATCCTCGGCCTGTCTGGAAACGGAGTGGTGATCTTCACCGTGTGGAGAGCCCAGGGTAAGCGGCGAGCTGCTGACGTCTACATCGGCAACCTGGCCCTGGCTGACCTCACCTTCGTGGTCACTCTGCCTCTGTGGGCCGTTTACACCGCCATGGGCTACCACTGGCCCTTCGGAGTGGCCTTGTGTAAGATCAGCAGCTACGTGGTGCTGCTCAACATGTACGCCAGCGTCTTCTGCCTCACCTGCATGAGCTTCGACCGCTACCTGGCCATCGTCCACTCCTTGTCCAGCACACAGCTGCGCACCCGGGGCCACACACAAGCCTGCCTCACAGCCATCTGGTTGCTATCTGGTCTCCTTGCTGCCCCGACTCTGGTCTTCCGCACCACCAAATATGATCCAGGCAGCAACCACACATCCTGCGCCATGGACTTCAGCCTGGTGATGACCAAAGAGAATCAGGAGAACCTGTGGATCGCAGGTCTCAGCATCTCCTCCTCAGCCCTGGGCTTTCTTCTACCTTTCTTGGCGATGATGGTGTGCTACGGCTTCATCGGCTGCACGGTCACCCGCCACTTCAACACTCTGCGCAAAGAGGACCAACGTAAGAGGAGGCTGCTGAAGATCATCACCACGCTGGTAGTGGTGTTCGCCGCCTGCTGGATGCCCTTCCACATCGTGAAGAGTGCTGATGCCCTCTCCTACCTGGAGCTGTTTCCCGCCAACTGTGCCTTCCTGCGCTTCCTGCTGCTGGCTCACCCCTACGCCACCTGCCTGGCCAACGTCAACAGCTGCCTCAACCCTTTTCTTTACGCCTTCTTTGACCTGCGCTTCAGATCCCAGTGTCTGTGCCTACTCAACCTGAAGAAGTCCCTGCATGCAAGCCCTGCCAGTTCCCTGTCCTCGCAGAAGACAGAGGCTCAGTCTCTGGCCACAAAGGTGTGACGACAGCTGAGGACCCAGATGCATGCTGGGGAAGAGGTGAACAATGCAGAACAATGCAGGTAATTCAAAACTGTACAGCACTGGGTGCTTGCTCACAGATCGTCTGCGGTCAGTTTCGGGGTGTCACCTTTGCTCTCTGACTCTGTGGACTGCTGTGGGGGTTCGCCTGAAGACGACAGTCAGGCTTGTGGTTTTGGGGTCTGACCACATTCAAACTGCAGAAAGTGAGGCTCACTTTCTGGAACAGGGAAGCAAAACTGAATTATTTAAAACAAGGGACCAAGCAGGTTTTTTTTGCTGAAAAAGTGGAATGTATTTTTAAAGGGACCACGTGCTCATGTGTTTTCTCCTGTGGACTTTTATGCAAAATCCTGAGCTTTTGAACTCTGACATCAAGTCCCGGTGAAGTGTATTACTCATGCATTTGCCACTGCTGTTCTTGTTTTTATTTGTTAGCACTTGAGGTGTGATATCTACCAGACAGCTCCGTAGTAGTATCTATCAGCCAGCAGTGATACGTACGTGTGTATGTGTGTGTGTGGGTGGGGTGGGGTGGCTTGTGCCAGTCGGTAAGAGGAGGTGTTGGAGTCTGATAAGAGTGTTGTAAGGAGAGACTGTGATAGTGGGAGGGGGTGAGAATCGAGTCCCAGACAGACAGACAGATGGCAGCTGACAAATGTTTTCAGACTGGTGGAGGGCCCAATTAAAAGGTGACTGCTTTGACAGTCTGTGTGTGTGTGTGTGTGTGCGGGCGGGTGGGGGTGGGGGGGGGGGGGGGACTCTGTTTATTGAGCATCAGAATGACAATGAATTTGTCCCTGCAAATCCATGAAAGAATAAAAGAATGTCCTGAATACACAACGTCATTTTGAAATTGATTGTTTATGATTTGTAATAAATAAAAAAAGTGATTTGAAAAACACGAATATCCTCTCTCTGGTCTCACTTTGTCACTTGCGATAGCTTGTTATGTCTCGCTGCTGGAATGTATTTTCTCCCATCCAGTGAATGTGCTTCTTCCTGTTAGTGCGTTGCTTTCGGGGGCAGTCTCCCTCCCATTGTGTTTCACAGGGCCGAAATCAAAGCATGTGTCTGCAGGAAATGCAAGTTGGACTTCTGTTTCTCTCTTTCAGCAGATTTGTTTCTCCTCCTCCTCCTCCTCCACAATTCGCTCACACAAACAATCAGCGAGCACAAATGTTTTTGAATTGGATCAACCGCAGGACATTTGGCTTCGTCTTAGATGTGTTTAAATCTAAAGGGTTAATTACCACAACTTCAGGTTATTTTTCTGCACCAATATATCCTAAAGTACATTCAAATGACTCCCTGTGTTATTAGTTTATCATGAGAAAACATAGTGGAACGTATTGTCGTTTCTTTCAACACGTTGCTGAGCTTTAAATTAGAATCCAACGATTGTGACTGTAAAGAGCTTTTTTCCAGGATGTAATCAGCAACAGCAGGGAGACAGAGGGATTGGACTAATCCTTGGTGACTGATTTGCAATGGGAGTCAACTATCTGTCCCTGTGTAATACCTGTGACGGAGAGTGGCTTAATTCACATCACCTACAATTACAGTTTGCTACAATGTGCATTTAGTAAAGGTTTAGTAAATGTGACAAAAGCTAAACTCCTCGTAGAACCAAAAAGTCATCCGCGTCTTTAATTTCACAGGTGAAATCTGAAAACGTCCTTGTCATTGGAAGAGAAAAGAAATCCAACAGCTGCAGCGACATTCACTGCGTCTCCTTCATCGCTGTCTCGGCTCTATAATCTCATCCGACAAACACAGACATACAACTCTTTGTGAGGTAGATCTCTAAATTTAGTCTAGAAAGTGTGTATATAGAAGACATGGATTTCCTGGAAGCCAGTTGCATTTAACAACTTGTTGGAAATAAAACAATAAAAAACGATCCAACAGTAAATTAAATAGGGACACAATCCATGCCCTCGAGTGTCTGCACAATAACACCTTTAGTTGGTGAAACAGCATACAGTACATTTTTAAATTCCATGCAGCAGCTATTTTTTTACAGGACGACTTGTCGCATTATCCTCCACCTGTCAGCATCAAAGTCAAAGCCGGCTGTGAAAGATAATCTTTATAGATTATTGTCATGGGTTTTCAACTTTTATGAAGCTAATGTGATCATGTTACAAAGATTTCATGGCACGAACTTTGCCAAAGCTAGAAAACAAAGTACTACGTAACGAGAGAGAAAAGGATTTACGCCCTTTGATCCTCAATAGGCTGGGTGTCTGTCTGAGATGATGTTCAGAAATCATTTCACAAATGTTTTCATACCTCTGTAATAACAGAGTGGGAAGATTAAGTGTGTCTGCTCTGGAAGCAGGCTCGCCACGGGGAATGCCGAGGGGATAAACAGTCTTCATTCTCCCTCAAAAAGAAATGACAAACTACTATGACAGCTTTCTTGAAAAATCCCTTCACAAGCATATATTATCATTTACAGCCAAACACATTATAGAATAGCATTTTTCTCTGTATTGATAATATGATATAATTTTGTGCTCTGCATCTGTAAGTCTGTCTGTGCAAAAACGACGCCACTGTTGTCTGAAAACACTGCTGAAAAAAAATCTTAACTCCTTAAAATGTCAAAAGATGACAAACTCAAACCACAAATGATATCCATGATAGCATCTTGTTGACACCACAGTTAATACCTGATACAACACTCCTCTGCTTTGCTCCAAAAGAAATGTTTGTGACATACTAAATGTCTAAAAAGTCCTCAATATTTCCACACAAAGAAACACAAGTTTTCAGGAGAAATGTTAGAGTTTTAAATGAAACTGTAATGTATGTACATATACTCTTTATACCTCAACTCCACCACACTACAGGAGGGGAAATACAGTTTTTTCGTCATTTGACATGTGTTGCTACTTTTCAGATTACAGTAAGATTTTCCAAACAAAACATACTAATCAATTTATAAAATAAAATATACTCAGTCTCAACCAACTGTAACATTAAAATGATGATTTCAAATAAATGCATCTGTAATGGTAATAATATACCAATATAATACTCACGGGAGCCTTTTTCTGTGTGATTAAGCTGTGCAAATTGTTTCATTGGATCACAATCAGGCAAAAATATTAACTACAGAATGTGCAAAAGTTTAGAGTATAAAGAATATATGCAATGTACAGAGGTAATAATGCAAAAGATGTGCGTTAATGTAACACATTGGGTCAGATACAACTGGGCGGTAAGTCATTCAATAAGCTAGGTTTCTTTTGTATTTTTATTTCCTGAAATGACCCTTTACGTCTGGACAGAGACGTATGGAGAAACCCTTTCTGTCTGGAAGTGATCTATAAACGTAACACAATGCAGACCGAGAAAAAGCCAAACCCAAAATCCTCCCCAGACTGGACAATGTGTGTTTACCCGGTAATGCATATCAATAGAAACTAAAAGGTAAAAAGGCCGAGTTTCTGTAGGAGTGCCCACCTTAACTCATTCATTGTCATATCAATGGGGGACAGATAGTTTTTGTGTTGCTTGCAGCCAGACCTCCTGTGTGTTAGCGGCACATAAATCAGAACCCAATAAACCAGGTCATGCAGAAAATAGACAGAGGAAGTGTGCACGCATTTCTCCTCTGTTCTAACAATGGAGGCTGAGCAGCACAGCCAGCAGACCGGACCTTGAGCCTGGTCTGACTATAGCGTGGTAGGATGAGATGCTGACCCCTGGAGCGTCTTGGAGGACCCTCAGCTTCCTGCCGCCCGGTCTCGCAGCGCTCCTCCCTGCACCGTCCCAAGAGGACGACAGGATAGAACACAGCAGGCCAGGCAGGAAAGGAGAGGTAGGGGTTCCTGACCTGGGATATCCTGTCTTTCAGCCTCTCTTTGCTTTTTAGGGCCCTGTGATGGATAGAGGTGCACGTTCCTTCTGAGGTCTTGGAGGACATTGGGTGCTTGCTTATATGTGACAAAGGGGAGCTATCAGGATAATAAAGCTTAAAGCACACATCGTGGCAAACATGTGACTCAAACACCTGAGGTGACAAATCAAATGTCTCTTTCTCCCTCACTCTCTCCGTCTCTCCTGAGATGGCAGACATTTCAAAGGCGTTCACACAAGACGGCCATCGTTAGTGGAGACACGTCGTTTCCGACAGCAGAAAAGAGCGGAAGTGCAAAAGCTTTTGGGTGACTCCGGATCTTGGGTTTTGTGAGTCTCAGAGAAGATCATCCTCTTCACAGAGCACAAAGTGTCCCTTCATTCCCTCCTCTATCCTCTCCATTGTGCATCCTTCCCTCCCTCGGGCCTAAATGGGTGCCCTGTCATCTGCAGCAGGACAGAGCAAGTTCAGAGGCTCAGCTGCACTGATTTAAGCATCGCAGGTAAAGATAGCTGCACAGACGAGCACACGTGCAAGCAAGAAATTACGCAAGACGATTTCATTGATTTAGGTAATAACTGCTGATGATAATGTTAAATTGTAGCTTTAATCTTACAGTGATAATTTAAGGTTGAGCAGATTTTCTAGAGCCTAGGTGTTTAGGATGCAAACTTGTGATGTCTGGTCTGATGCAGCAGTTTCCCTAAATCAAAGACAATATTCTCCCGCGGGAGACTGTAAAGTAACCTTAATGTTGCCAACGCACTCTGTTATTGCAGCCACATCTCGAAGGTGTCTGAAACAACAATCTGCAGCCACGCACAGAGCCTCTCCCTGTGTTTGTGTGTCATTCAATCACATCATGTTGATGTGTGGTGGATTGCGACGCAAAAGAAATGTGAAACCTCAATTTCCCCTCCAGACATGTTACAAGTTTAATTAAAATGGATATTAAATAACCACAACCTCTCTGCGTGCAAATGAATGCCCTGTAATCTGCTCTACTTCACACAAATGCAAGTGGAGCTTTAAATAAAGCTTCTTCGACAGTAAAATAAGTTTTTAGTATTTGCAGCTATAACAGTTGATGCAGCACCGCAGGTGAAGTCCCAGTAATTTGTTTAAAGTTAGACATGTTATTAAATTGAATCAAGTGCAAAGAATCACATATTAAACAGCTCACAGTGACATTTTAAAATATAATCCTTCAGTAAAATGACACTCTAAAGTAATACGGTTTAATAAGTAATAATGTTCAGGCAGTCGACAGTGAAACATTTTCAGATTTCAGACAGCTGTAACATGTTTCTTCTCTGCACCCCCACAGCGTGTCACAACAAATCATGTAGTAGTTCATACAAAAATGCAATGACCTAGAATTGTAAAATAAATGTGCAAGATCACGTAACCATTTTTAACCCCCAACATACCCACACACAGAAGCACACAGATGACTCTTTACATGACGTCCTCCTGACAGGTGGCATGTTGAAAGGAGGCTGAGGCACAGAAACCCAAAGAGAGCAGGCCGGGCTTATGAATACTAATAGCTATGTGGAACCCTTTGTACCTCTTTTTTTTTTTTAGCACACTTTGCCTTGTCGTGTATATACTCTTTAATATAGATTTACTTGTATGTTTGTACTTTGTTCAGTTTCGTTGTCCTCATTTTTAGCTTCAATGTTTTTTAGCATAATCTGATGTATGTGTTTGTAGCCTACATTGAGAGCAACAGAAACCAGAGTCAAATTCCTTGTATGTTTACACATATTTGGCAAATAAAGTTGATTCTGATGCTGTCAACAGAGTCCTGAATGAATGAAGAACATCGCTGCAGTGCCAAACTATTCCAGTTTTCTGTAAACAAGATTACATAGGATGAATAGTGGCTTTGTTTTACCCATCATAAAGAGAAGGAAGGAATACAAGTTGCATTTCAGGGAATCCTGTTTAGCTACAGTGAGCTTCTGAGTCAAGTAGCACAGGTTTACTTTGTCAGTGACAGTTTTTCTCAAATTTCTTCGACATTTTCTGCAAGCTATGGAAGATGAATGTGCAGATGTAGCTGTAGAAGCTTTTTAGGGCTGGATTCGCCATGGGAGGCGATACTTCCCCTGCTGCTTGGCTAGGGAGAACATTGCCTGTGATGCTGAAGAGATAAAGACAGGATGTAGCATAATTTCAATTTTTTGTTTTGTTTTTACTGTAGCCTTTAGTGTCTTACATTTTTTTATGTTTTGTTCTGTATGTAGAAGAGCCAACACATCCACCTTTGTGATTGTTAGGATATAAACGGTATTTTGCGAAAAACAAAGCAAAAATAAAACATATTTTTGCTCATATTAAAGTAGGCTATATTTGTGTTTTATATTTGAGTATAAAAACAAGTCATTGGGAAGGTATTCTAGTGTTAACCATTGAGCATATGTTCAATTGGTTCTTAGACATGTATTTTCATATGATGCTGTGCGTGTCATTTGAACATAAAACAACATTTTGAGAAAACATGACATTGTTTTGAATGCAGAATTGTTTAGGATTTTATTATTTATTTTTTATTGACAAAAGAGTAATAAACAAAACATTCAGGAAACAATAGCAGATACAGAACAGATATATATTATGAAGAGCATAAAGTGAAAATGTAAAAACAATTACATAATAATAATAATAATAATAATTATAATAATAATTATAATAATAATAATAATATTATAAAATTAAAATTAAAATAGTAGTACATATATATACACGGTATAAAGATATTCAGTCAGAGATTTCAGGGGGAAAAGATTTATAATTTTCCAAAAGCTTATTACTTTTGTTGAGGTTTGATTAACTGAGTGATTTGGGGAGTGGATTTAGTTTTAGGAAACAAAAAGTTTGAACTTAGGAAGTAATTAAAAAATTAAATAAAAAAATGACTGCCACCATTGTGTCCCTGAAGACAAGACACTTAACCTCGAGTTGCTCCAGGGAGACTGTCCGTGTAGTTAGTTCACTGTAAATGTCTCTGGATAAGAGCGTCTGCTAAATGATATGTAATATAAACAATTGAGGAAGGCTGATTTAGAAAGATGGTAAATACTGACACCTAGCGACAACACCGGAACCATTGTGTCCCAGGAACTTAAGTGTCCGAGCTGATGCGAGCTTCGGAGTTATTTAGAAGACGGACCGGATTAGCCGATGCTAAGGCCTTTAGAAGCTAACACAAGTCAAATTAACCTCCTTTGTTTCACAGTCTGGTCTGTTTTTAGTCCGCATGCTGTCTCGTAAGCAGAAGCGGGTGTGGAAATACGTGGAGGAGGGCAGTGTGCTGAAGCTGAAGTCGTACCTGAAGAAGCACCGGGACCTGGATGTTAACTTCTCCCAGGGCAGAAGGGAGAGGAGCCCGCTGCACCTGGCCTGCTGCCTGGGAGACGACGCTGTGCTGCGGCTGCTGCTCAAACACGGAGCCGATGTTCTCCAGAAGAACCGTAAAGGAGACACGGTGTTACACGTAGCCGTCAACAGGACTCTTAAACACGGGAAAACAGGTGAGGAAGACCGAGCGAAGAGGCTGTTGTTGAGTTATTACATCTGTGTAGACATATGTGTATTGTTATTGTGTATTATTGTCAATGACAACGATGGCTTCACTGTAATAGTTGTGCATATGATAGTAAAGAACTTGAAACTTCATATCCTAAATGTAATTTTCCTGCAGCGTATGATGACCTGGTTGTGCCTCTCAAAAAGATCTGCCCTGAAGCTCTGGATGCTCCCAACAGTGCTGGAGTGACACCTCAAGACCTGCTGAACTGGAGGAAGCAAACAAAGGTCAGTTAGACGTTTAGATGCATGTTATAGTCCGGGGCTGGGTTTTGATGGCTGCTTTAAAAATGGTAAGGCCGTAACTACTGGCCATTTTCATTGAAGACCAATGTGTAGCCTCTGTCTAATCTATAAAATGTCAGAAATCAGTAAAAATAAAAAATAAAAATGTCACAGAGCCAGAAGTTAAAATGGCTTGTTTTTCCTGACCAAAAGCCATGACGATCATTTATAAAACCATTAGCTGGTTAGTCTGTTTTGATTGTTGATTTATTCTTAAATTCCTTTTCCAAGCAAAAGCGAACATAAACATTTGACTACTATTAGTGACATCCTATTGACAATATTATTTAACAGAATCAGAGACTGGCTTATTGCCAAGTACGTGTTCACATACAAGGGATTTGTCTTGGTATGTTGGTGCATAATGGTCACAATAAAAATAGTAAGAGAAAAGGAAAAAAACACAAGTACCAAAAAAGTCAAGAATCATAAATATGAAATAGAAATTTACAATAATAAAATATGTCAAATATATATTTGTTTACAAAGAAAATAACTGTACAGTGTTTAAAACAAATTGGACGGGAAGTGAAAAATAATGACTAAAGAATGTGTTCACAGTATGAAGAATATGTGCGATTTGCAAAAATAATCCTGAAAAGTTTGATCGCTCGAACGAACAAAAGATTATCGGCAGATTAATTTATAATAAAAACTTATGTGTGAGAAGCTGGGAAAAGGGAATGTGTCATATTATTATTATTTTTATTTTTTTTAAGTAAAGATTATTTTTCTTTCGATGACTAATTGATTAATTGTTTCTGATCGAACCGATAATCCGACAGGGTGCATTTGTCTTATTCTTGCCATTATAATTGATCATCCTACCAGTGATTTAGCATGTGATGTTGTGAACTTCATATTGCATCTATTTTACATTCACTTCTGACCATTATCCTACATGTACATCTCTGTAATTTAGATTTTTAATTTTATTTATTAGTTAATTCATTCATTATTTTTTAAATTACCAACACCTATAACATGACAGACGATCTCCTGTGCAATTTCATGTTTGCACCCTGTGAAATTATATTTATATATATATATATTCTTTTTTTATTTTTGTTGTACTATGTTACACACCATGTGACTATTAGATTTTTGGTGCAATTTTCCATCTTGGATCATATCTGTGTCTGTGGAAAGTGTTTTTAGCTATATTATTGTTGCTTTTATATTATTTTGTTATGTTGTTGTATCTTATCTTGTTTCATTTTAATTTATACTTTCTCTTTTGCCTTCTTGACTCATGAGCTGCTGAATTTCTCTTGTGGGGATCAATAAAGTGCTTATCTTATCTCATATTATTCTAAAAAGTATCTTCCAGGTAGTCATTGTGTTCCATTCATTTCTGTGTGGTTTAATCATCAACTTACAATAACTCACTTAGACCCCACCAAGATTTGTCAAGTCACAGTGAACATGTTGGTATTGCCGTTGAAAGACAGAATAATGTTAAAATGTCTCGTTTTGATTGATATTTTTGTTTTAGTTGATTCTACAAAATAAATGTGTGAGTGTACTACTGTTGGAAAATAAATCTAAGTATCAGATATCAGAAAGTCTGAACAGCAGATCTTTAAAATACAGTGAATTCGACAAATCTATTTCAAGCAAGTTTTTATTCTCTGTACGTTGATTTTCATACCATAAACAAATGAATGGAAAAGCATCAGCTGCCTGGAAGGTGGGAAACACATTTGTGACTTGTATTTGATTTGTAAAAAATTAACTAAACCATATAAAAAGTGTGAGTGATTCTTTGGCATCCGATGTCAGCAGAGCACGATGTTTGTTAGTTTTGGATCATATTTACATATAATTTGCTTTTTATATCTTTCAGACTGCAGAAAACATGAGCCGTCCATCTGAAAGAGACCCTGAGAAGGAGTGGATGGAAAAGCTGTTCGGTGAATGCGAGGATGAATTCTGTGAAACCTTTGGAGTATATGATGGTACATTTAAGCTCATTCTTTAATGCTGAATTTTATTTTTACTTTCTTCACCTGATCATAACACCGCTGTGTTTGTTTCACAGCCGATGATTTTCTTCCTGTGGATGACGACGAGGAAGACTTCGGGGACTGGGCTGACCGCATTAGAAGAGATTATTTTGATAAAAAGCACGCTGAAGCTCAAAGACTGGCAGCGTCGTCTTCTGGTTGGAAAAAAAGGAAGAGTAAACAAGAGCGAGAGCAGGAAGAGCAAAGCAACAAGGAGCTGCACGAGAAGCTGCAGAGGGAACACGAAGAGTATCTGGCACGAGCTGCACGTAAAGAGGAAGAGACCCGTCTGGGTAGGAAGCGCAGGTACGATGAAAGATGTGCAGCCACTTTTGATGGTGGCTCTTCATCTGGTGACACAAAGCTGAGCTACAGCGACATCCCCTGGCCAGCTCCACGAGGGACAGTACATGAGATGCTGGACGTGATGCTGCACGGCGTGGACAGGAAAGACGTGCCGGTGTTTCGTAAAATGCTCCGTAAACAGCAAGCGCTGTGGCATCCTGATAAATTTGCTCAGCGCTGCGAAGCTCGTTTAGAGGAGAAGGACAAACGACGGATCCTGGATACAGTGACAGCTCTGTCGCAGGAGCTCAACAGACTGGCCCAGAGTCTGAGGACTTAAAGTCTAGCTTTGTATAATATATGCTTTTCTGGAAAAACTGAACTGTACACAAAATTAGCTCCATTAAGGTGGCAATAGACAACTTTTCATCTCTCTCCATCCTAGCGTTGTGTTGTGGCATTAGTTATTTGTTGGCGCCGCTGTTGCAAGAACAACCGGCTCGCTTTCCGTTTTATCTCAGAGGCTCTTCTGCCAACAGCTCGGGGTCTCTCTTTCCTGCTGCGCTGTAGAGTCGGGCCAGGGTTTCATATTAAGCCAACAATGGACCGGCAAATCGAATTTGACCACTAGGTGACTTTTTTTCCCCCTGCTGATCCAAGATGGTGGCGCTCACAGACGGAGCGGTCCAGTGCTTTTAGTTTTCTTTGAGACAAACTCTGCCATGTCTCGTCATCCCAAAATGCACTTGAACTTTATAGTAAACAAACTCAACGTGCGCCGTACTGTGCGCATCTTCGGCTCACCAGCAAATTGCTTAGGCAGACACGAGTGACTCAGTTGGTCCGTTTACAAACATAAACAATATTTTAATCACGTTGTCATATCGGTTTGAGCTCGTACACCGGACCAGACTTCTAGAGCGCAGGCAGTCTCTCGCTGCAACCGGCACAACTGCTAAACTTTATGCAAATGAAAGTGTGATGATGTCACCAATATGCAAATGAGCGTATGGCGGAGATGATTGCGACTTTTGGATTCAGTGCTTGCTACTTTCTTTGGAAAAGAGTTGGCAACACTGCACAGGACACACTGTGTTTTTGTTTTCCGCCGTATATCAAGCCTTCTTTTTCCTGGGAGATCGTGCCGGGTGCCAGACAGCATTGCATTGTGAAAGCGAGGCTTATAGGGAACAAAACTAAACACAGATGGTGTCATTATTTACAGCCATTACATTTTGCAATCAACATTTACTTCATAACGATAAGTTAAAGCAAAAAGCGTGTCTATTGCCACTTTAATGCAAAAGAACCAAAAACTCCAGCACACTTTCACAACGTTTTGGTCCTCGGACCTTCATCAGGGGACATTCATACAAATACACAGCACCAGGATGTAAATGTAGCCCGGGAGAAAAACACAAATTAGAGTGCGCCTCTTAGCATTTATTGAAATTAGGAGGAGTTTTCAGGTGGCTTCAAATTTCACACACCTGGAGGCTGCCCAGTTAAGGGATAAGGGCCTTACTCAAGGGCACACCAATGTTGGTAATAGTAGTAGTAGTGCTCGGATCTATCCTGCTAGTCTGGGGAGCGAACCAGTAACCTTCTGGTTAGACGCTTTCTCCTTTTTAACCTTTTTAGGGCCACCACTGCCATGGAAGTAGGTCACCAGTGTGCTCCTCATCTGTGTATGTGTGGGGAGAAATGAAAGTCACCTGAGACAAAAGCCGCTGCCATTATTGTGGATATTTGCTGCTGACATTTTCCTGAAATATGAGAGAGTACTTGATGGACTGAAGCAGCAGAGATGCTCCTCCACAGAGTCGTTTTGATAGCGGATTGAACACTGAGCATAAACATGCTTCTGTTAAATGCTCGATTTAAAGCAAAATAAAGTGAACATCATCCAGATTTCTCTAATCTCGAGTCACATTTGTGTTGAGTCATGTGGGCCTACCACCGGTATTTATACTCCTAAAGCACGTAGCAGCATGTAGTCTCATCTAAAAGATGCTCGTACCTGTGATCTGCAGATCTATTAAACCACACACTAATGATTTATCACAAGAGAACATTTGTTATAAAAACATCAAAATTAATATATAATTATGAAACACCCTAAATAAAGGATTTCACACACAAAGAAGAGCAGATGGTCGGCCCGCTTTCAGTGACGGAACCGAATAAGAAGATGCGCTGGTTGCCAGGTTTGTGAGCTAACCCCCCCCCCCATTTTAAAGAGCTTTCCATTTAGAAGCACTATTTAAAACGAGACAAAGGAATTAGCCGATTTTTTTTATACCCAAATTGTAAACCGTGGCTAATTTTATTCCAAAAAAGAGCAAAATGTTAACCAACTAGCCTACATCTAATTATTCACATTTACGTCATATAAAACGTAAATAATGATAGTATAAATGGTATATGAAGTATAATATAGATTGGAAGGTCGAATCACAAATGTTTTTAGTGATTAATATATCTTCAAATACATTGTGTCATTTTGGAATAAAAAAGTAACAAAAAGAAATTTGATATTGTTCACATTTTTATGGTCTACAATTTTCTCGTCTCATAAATAATTTCCTATGAGCTGCAAAAACATTAGTAAGCTTCGTTTTATTTACTACTTTGCAGACCTGTCTAATGCATATAGTATGTTTGTCCTATGTTAATATATTAGTTGTTGTAGTTTGGTATATTATAGTGTATTCTCATTCTTTATATTTTATATGATTATTTGATATGCTATACAGATACATCTTTCTAGTGTTGAAATGTATATTCACACACATTTTTCCCCCAATTTGGGATGAGTAAAGCCCATCTATCTATCTACAACCAGCCCTCTTTGACGTTTCATTTTCCAATTCAAGAAACAACGATTATTTCGGAGGATGCGACGGTATCTGGCAACCCGGCGACGCAATCTGTGTCAAATTGCCGGGCGACGTAGCGGGAATAAAGGCCGTAGCCTATTTCTGACTGTGGCTTCTTTTTATACCGTGTGATGCTGCCTTCAGCCCCGTTTGTCTCCATGGCGGGTTAAAGATTTATCTTTTAGTTTGCCTGTTGCTCGTTTCTGTTGCAGCGTCGCGTCGTCGCCGTGTCGTAACAATGACAGGTGTCGGAGGCAAAGAGTCCTCGCGATGACGCCTTTCTCCCGGATCGCTCGATGCGAAAGGTGCATTAGGGAGGTTTCTGTCTTTGTTTTCATATTGTTTATTTATTAGACATTAGACGGTGACAAAACGGTTCCCAGACTCAGTATGAGAAAGAGGGTCTCTTCTGAGAATAGTCTTTATTATTAGACAATAAATAATCCTCGAGGGGATGTTAATTGGTTAACGGGTTTAAAGCCACGCACCGACTCGTTTGATTTTGTGATGTCCTATTTTCGCTTGTCGTGAGCGGCCCGTTGTCCCGCTTCAGTCGGCTACAGACAGATTATACAGCGGCGGAGGAGATCTGTCTGGAGGATAAAGATGGTGTTTCGGAGTGAGGAGATGTGTCTGGCGCAATTGTTCCTGCAGTCCGGCTCTGAGTATGACTGCATTAGTGAGCTCGGGGAGCTGGGGCTGGTCGAGTTTCGAGATGTGAGTAGAGATGATGCACAAACACTTGTTAAAAAAAAAAGTATGTATTCTGCCGCCAGTTTAAAACTCTTTGTGCTGATTTATTTGCATTTATTTTAATTATTATAAATACAGAAACAACGGATTTGTTCACCTGTTCTTTCTCTCTGGGTATGCATGTGCTGTATGTTAGAGGGATGGGGGAACTTCCTCCTATAAATAGACCCAAATGTTCTCGTGCACTTAACAAGCCATCTATGTATGTATATGTCTGTGTGTCGGCATTATGACTTTTCATGTAACTTGTCTCAATTTTTTTTCATGGTTTAAAGTCAAATTACTCCACATTTTACTTGACTTAAATCCACATTTGGATTTTTTTAAAAACAATATTTAAATACAATCAGAATAAGGTTTATTGCCAAGTAGGTTTTCACTTGCAAGGAATTTGCCTTGGTATTTTGGTGCATATAATAAACATTTTTAGAGGAAATTTTAAAAAAATAAGGCAAAGTACTGCGAATATAAAATTACAATAAAAATGTGAAAAAGATACTACAAAAAAATAATACAACAAATATGTCATAATAATAATTAACTATTTTAATTTCCAATTTTAATAGGAATATTAGAGCTAATCTAAAACTATGATTGTTATTGCACATGTACTGACTGATGCGGTAACCTGCAGCTGCCTGACCTGTGATGCTCCTCTGGTTTCAGCTCAACCCAAGTATCAGCTCATTTCAGCGGCGCTTCGTCAGCGAAATCAAGAGATGCGAGGAGATGGAGAGGATTCTGGGTAAGAGAGAGCACCTGGGGTGGTTCATGTGGGCATAACCTCCTATAATATATCATCAGGGGCATGTAAGCAACTCATGGCAGGTTGTGTTTTGTAAAAATGGTCCCCATGAGGTTTAGATTTACACAACTTGCTCTGACACGCCTGGAATAATTACCATGAAACAAACCGTCAGCATTTTTCGTGGACAGGCTACCTGCTGAGGGAGATTCAAAAGGCTAACATCTCCGTTCCAGAGGAGGATGAGAGCCCGCTTGCTCCTCCCCCTAGACAAGTGCTTGAGATCATGGTAAGTGTCACTTCAACAACCACATTTTACTGTGAAAATGACCCATTTTGTACACTTATAGTGTTTAATCGAGTATGTTTACACAAGTATCCAGGTTCCAATCACATTGGGATATAACATTTATATGAAAAATAAAGAAACCTGGCTATTGATATCTCTGTATACAAGATAATATATACAGGTTTTTGATTGCTTCAGTGCAGAAGCTGCCCTCCTCCACATCTATTGACCTCCAGGTTTCTTTCATTTGCCCTTCAATCACCTCTATGGTTGGACACAGCATTCATCATACCACACTGTCCGACAGTATCTTGCATATGTGCTGCATCGTCTTGTTTCAGATCTTGTTCTTTCGTGTTTTTTTAAATGAACCAATCCATCAAATGGAAACTTTTTCCCCCAAAATAAGCCTGGCACATTTGCTATCTTTGGAAACTTTTGTGTCTCTACTAGATACTGTGATACCTCTGTGATTAAAAACCAGTTTAGATTTTAGCCTCTCCATTTAGTCCTCAGTAATGGAAGATGAGACATTAAAATGTACCTTCCAGACTTTCACTTTCATCTCAGCGTGTAGCCCGTCATTTTTAGTTTTTTATGACCCAGTGCTACATAACCTGAGTTGAGGACTCAGGTGGAGAAAGATTAGAAACATGGATGAGTTGTTTACATGCTACAATATCCTGGTCTCTCAGCTCCTTTTAACATAAATCAGGTTTATTGTTTAAACTGGGATATGGGCTTATCCAGGTGTCTGAAAGTAGGTTATGATATTTGAATGCACAACACATAAGTCCCAGTCATAACTGATTGTGCACTTTCCTCATATTGCTAGTGCTACTTTTATATTTTATTTAATATTCCATATTTAAATGTTGACTTTATATTTGACCTTTTTGTGTCTACTGTAACAACCTCTCTATGGATGGTTGACAAAATAACGTAAACACATCAAGAAAAATAATGTTTAGGTTTAAGAAACTAAATTACTATTTCAAATACTGCCATGAGGATGAGTCATATATATATATATATATATATATATATATGTGTGTGTGTGTATATATATGTATATGTATATATATATATATATATATATATGTGTGTATGTATATGTGTATATATACAGAGCTGCAATTATTAGTCGATTGACAGAAAATTAATCTCCAACTGTTTTGATGATTGTTAAAGTAATTTTTCATGCAGAAATGGTTTTATATCTTAATAAACTGAGTGTTTGTGGGTGTTGGACTGACAAAGCAAGACATTTAAAGATGTCTCATTGGACCTTGAAACTGAATTGACCATATTTCAGTATTTTCTAACATTTCATAGACCAAATGATTAATCTAGAAAATAATGTCTGCAGCCCTAGTTACATGTAGCATTTGTGAGCGCTCTATTTTTATCTTTAAAACTAATTGATAGATGATGAATGCTGCAAAATGTGATTTAACCAGGAATAATTACTGTAATTAAGTTAATATGGAGGGTTTTTTTGCCCTCCCCCTATCAATCAGTCTATCTCTCACATTGATTTGAATGGTGCCCCTGTCCTGCTGCCAGCCATATTCACTGTTGTGTCTTGGATCCCTAAGTTGACTGAATGCAGATTTACGCTGGGGTTCAATGTGTGTTGATGTGCAGGAGCAGCTTCAGAGGCTGGAGATGGAGCTCAGCGAGGTGGCCCGAAACAAAGAGAAGCTGCAGAGGAACCTCCTGGAGCTCACCGAGTACACGCACATGCTGAAGATCACACGGACCTTCATACACAGCCGCTCCAGAGTAAGTGTGTCCGCGCGCCCCTTCGCCTCAGCAGCAACCTCTTGTTTGTTTGTTTTTGTTTCCTGTGGTGACAGAGGTGGAACTAGAGCCGACTTTAATTAAAGACTCAGACACAGTGCAGCCGTTACAACCTGACTCATCCTGCCGTGTTAAAGAGAGACACAGCAAAGAGCAACAGTGGTGTGTCTGCGAGAATAAACATCTGTGAACACCACATCAGTACACTTACTCAAGTACGGTACATAACTACAAATTAGAGCCACTTGTACTTAACTGGAGTATTTCCATTTTATGCTGCTTTATTATCTTACTCCACCACATCTCAGGGGCCAATATTGTACTTTTTACTCTACATTTATTTGACAGCTTGAGTTACTTTTCAGATTACAGTCTCTCATCCCCTTCCTGTCCAGTGAAAACCATGTATTTCCAAATTTGTTGATTTTTGAATGTTTCTGATAAACTGAAAGATGAAATGTTCTTTTAAGGGTGAAGAAACTCATCTTACTTTTCAAGCTCAATAAACAATTCAGAAAGCCTCTTGGATCAGCTGGAACATGCATCAAGCTGAAAACACGGCGGCTTTTCTGAGAAACTCCTAAAAAGTTTGCTTTTTTTTTTTTTTTTGTTTTGAGATCCATGGTTCTCACAGGACAGCGACACTACAAACATATGATGATCTTATAGAATTTGATGCATTGCTGTATATTAAATTAACAGTATATAAAGGAGTTAAAATGGGCACAACCTTAAACGTCTACAGAAGTAACATCCACGTACACATTAACATCACATATAACAGTAAAACACTGACAGGGAACATTTAACTGCACTACTTTAAGGACATTATTCTGATAATACTTGCGCACCTTTACTTAAGTAATCTTTTGAATGCAGACTTTTATTTATAGTGGAGTATTTTCACAGTGTTAGTTTGAATAAAGGATATGAATTCTTCCACCTCTGGTGTAGGACCATTGTAGGGAGCAGTTATTATAAGCTGTCGTGAATGAAACCTGTTCCCTTTTATAATTAGCATGAGGCTCTTGGTCCCCAGTATGAAGAATTCCCCACCATGGAGACAGACTCGGTGACGGGATGCACCGGTATGCAAAGACTGGGAGCCAAGCTGGGGTGAGCTGCAATATGTGTTGTTCACGTCCACACACCAGCGCGTGGTGACGCGTGAACCTTTAAACCTGCTCTGATCTCTCCTGGCTGCAGCTTCGTTTCCGGCCTCATCCAGCGGGTGAAGGTGGAGGCCTTCGAGCGCATGTTGTGGAGAGTGTGTAAGGGTTACACCATCCTCAGCTACGCAGAAGTGGACGAGAACCTCGCTGACCTCGACACTGTGAGTTTCTTCATGATGGATGCCGAGACAGATATTGTAACATTCGTTCTGCCGGTTGAAATCAAACAGTTGAAAACGTATTACTGCTTGCAGTAGTTACACAGTGCTGTGTAAGGTCTGAATAATTATTTGATTAAATAAAAGGCAGCGACCTCACAACAGTACTCAACACTAATCACTGTCAAACTTTTTTCTAACTTCCTATTAAGAGTTCTGCAATATAACTTGAATTAAGATTGGAACAGAGCAGCAGAATTAATGTTATATTCTACATATAAGATTTCTACCCAAAAGAATATATAATAAATATTGTAATCACCTACATTTTCATTAGTAGCATGAAATTAATTACAGATTCTTTCTTTGTGCACCATTTAGAGTTTATAAACATTTGAATCAAAATGTGATGATAGTTGTGGGGTTGTTGGTGTATATTGCTTATGTAAATCTGATTTAAACCGCTTCCATACTAGGGATATGTTTGAAAATCCGGCTCCATTTTGACTTTGTGAAGCACCGACTAACAAATCTCCTCAGTCTTTTTAGCTAAGAGCCGCGGAAAGCATATAAATATAGATAGATATTTTTAGCTGACAGTCGTCGCTGGTTAAGCCAACAGGCATCACCGGGGCAGATTAATGCAGCTGTAGCTAATTAATTGTTATTAATTAACCTTAATTACGTAACGGCTAAAATGAAAAATGTGACTGTTCCCTGGTTAATGTGCTCTCTGCAGCTGGCGTTTGAATTCAGCCAAAGATCGTTTGTGAGTAACTGTAAAAGACACATCACTCTTATACGCTTATGAATCTTTAAGGTTTCAAAGTAATAGGGAAATAATATAGAAGTAGTTTTGAGGGGCTGTAAATTTAAAACTCCACGAGCAGAATTAATCTGGCTTATCAATAAAATGATGATGTAGTAATGATAATGTAAGCGTCCTACTTGTGTACAAGTATTGTAGAAGGGATACATGTGAAGTCATTTTTCATCACCTGTTTTGACGCTGTAGTAATAACTTGCCTGATCTGTTTGGTTCAGGGTGAGATCAGCAAAAGTGTTGTGTTCCTCATCTCTTTCTGGGGAGACCAGATCGGACAGAAAGTACAAAAAATCTGCGATTGGTAAGAATGCCGCCAGCACGTGACTTAATGTTTCAGTACCTTGTTGTATTCTTCTTCATTGTCAGCGTGCACGTCTGTCTCTGCCGTCCTCAGTTACCACTGCCATCTCTACCCTCACCCTGAGAACGACGAGGAGCGGGCAGATGTGCTGGACAGCTTAAGGACACGCATCCAAGACCTGAACAACGTAGGACCGACGAAGACCGACGGAAACATTTAACACGTACACACATTCTCTGTGAGGTTGTAGTAACGGTTGTGTTGCTCCAGGTGCTGCACCGCACTGAGGACTACCTGAGGCAGGTGCTGCAGAAGGCCTCGGAGTCGGCCTATTCCTGGGTGGTGCAGGTGAAAAAGATGAAGGCGATCTACCACATCCTGAACCTCTGCAGCTTCGACGTCACCAACAAGTGTCTGATTGCTGAGGTGTGGTGTCCCGTCAGTGACCTGGCAAACCTGCGGGGCGCGCTAGAAGAGGGCGCGGTGAGTGAAAATAATAATAATAATTATTATTATTATTAATCCTTTTTTAAAAAAATTTTTTTTTGATACAGCAATCTTTTTTGGCCTCTTAATTGTAATTAAGTAACTTGCTTATCAGCTGTTAAGCACTCGCATTGTATCACAAAGAAGATTTTTTTTTTATTATTATTTCCCACCCATTATGGCCGCAGGATAACTGAACTCCAGCTCATGTTTTGTATCATTTGTTGTTGTAGTTTTTTTCGTTTAGCATTTTCTTCTCTTGCCGTAAAGTGTGTGCCAGCAACTCCCACTACTCCAGGCTGTATATTCGGTTGTTTTCAGATCAAATTTCTCACCCAGAATGCACAAAGAGAAGTAAATGTTTGACTTGAGTGAACAAAGGGAGCTCCAAACATCATCAAACGTGTCTTTTTCTGTGAATATGTAACGCTGGTTGGTACGGCACTGATTACAGAATTGTCCTTTACACGGTTGTCTTCATTTTTTTTAACAGAGAAAAGGTGACGCCACCGTACCGTCCTTTGTGAACCGCATCCCGAGTACCGACACCCCACCCACCCTGTTGAGAACCAACAAGTTCACGTCTGGCTTTCAGAGCATTGTGGAGGCGTATGGGGTGGGGGACTATCGCGAGGTAAGCCCAGGTAAGAACTCACACTGTGTCTTGTGAAGAATAAACTCTAAAGTGTGTTTTTGTTTGCTTTGAGGAAGTTCACAATAAGCACGTTGTAGGTGTTTCTCTCATTGGCAGCTCCCTACACCATCATCACGTTCCCCTTTCTGTTCGCTGTGATGTTTGGCGACCTCGGGCACGGGGTGGTAATGAGTCTCTTCGCCTTGTGGATGGTGCTGACGGAAAAACAGCAGAAGAAGAAACGATCCAGTAATGAGGTAGGAATGAGTTGTTCCTCTCATCCATAATGCAGTCTGATGATTGTAAATGAGTTTTGGCTGAGAGCTGTGTCTCTGTTGATCTCAGATATGGGAGACGTTCTTCAACGGACGTTACATTATCCTGATGATGGGGCTTTTCTCTATCTACACCGGGCTGATTTACAACGACTGTTTCTCCAAGTCTCTCAATATATTTGGTTCTGCCTGGAGCGTCAAGGCCATGTTCACAAATCAGCAGTGGACGTGAGTTAGCAGTAAAATACGCGCACGCAGAATTAGTTTTTTTAGTTTAGTCGTTTTCAAATGATGCAACTCATTGTCATTACTTCCCTCATTACACCTAGCTTTTTACATTACCGTACTTATTTTACACAATTTTCATTAAATGTATACACTGGAAATTAAAGATGGAAATGTTTTTTAATACATGCATATTTGTATGAAACAACAAATCATATACACACTGTTCATACCTCCGTTTTACATTTGTTAATCATTTTTATTTTTATGTATTTTATTCAAATCTATTAAGTCTGTTACACATTTGTATTTCCTTTTCAAAACTATTCCACAAATGAAGTAATTAAATGACTGTTAAAATTTGTTCTTATATTGTAAATATTCAAATTGCTCTTAGTTCATACTGACTATTTTGACTAACAAGATTGAGGATGTCTTTTGCTTTGTGCAATATTGGTCTATACATGATTTATATTTGGTTTCCAGCAAAGTTTGTGGTGTATAACAAACACTGTACCATATCTGGGGTTTTAATGTTTTTTTTGTAATTAATGCATGTCTTTTTTTACATTGCAGAAATAAAACCCTCCAAACAAATGCTTTGCTCACGTTAGACCCTAACATCAGCGGCGTTTTCACTGGACCATACCCCTTTGGCATCGATCCTGTGAGTAAATGTCACATTACTGTCAGGATATACAAATATTGACTAATTTTCTAATCATTTTCACTGAGCTGCTTTTTAATATCCCATCAGATATGGAACTTGGCAGTGAACCGGCTGTCCTTCCTGAACTCCTACAAGATGAAGATGTCAGTTGTTATCGGGGTCATCCACATGAGCTTCGGAGTGGTGCTGAGCGTCTTCAATCACTTGTGAGTGGCTCGAGATTTAAGTCTCTGACAGTGAACCTACATCACTTGTTGATACTTACAGCATGACCATACAGCAGATAAATAAAAAAGAGAAGTGATACCAGTTTGTTTTTTTAACACCGTTGGTTCAGCATAAATGTCACTAATAAAACTACGTATTGTTTTTGATTAGCATTTAACGGTCCCATCATTAAAACCACTCTTATGACTTTTTCTCTTTTTTCTCTTTGTTCTCTCCCCTCAGGCACTTCCGACAGAAATTTAACGTCTATCTGCTATTTCTTCCTGAGCTGCTCTTCCTGCTCTGTCTCTTTGGCTACCTGGTCTTCATGATTCTCTACAAGTGGTTGGCGTTCGGTGCTCGAGACTCCAGCCAGGCTCCCAGCATCCTCATCCACTTCATTAACATGTTTGTCATGCAGGGGAAGGATATCGCTCCTCTCTACCCAGGACAGGTGTGTGTCGCTGATCTCACCCGAAACACTATCTGGATGTGCTTTTGATCCTTGTTAATGCATTTGTATTGTCTCGATTCCACAGACTGGGCTGCAAATCTTCTTAATTGTAATAGCTATGCTGTCAGTTCCCGTGATGCTGCTAGGAAAACCTCTTTACTTGTATTGGCTGTACCGTGGAGGCAAAGGCCTGCGCAGACGCAGAGTACGTGCCATCAAACATATTTCAATATATATTTATATGCTCAACCTGAAGTTTTTGGTCATTTTTAATAAAATCCTCGCTGTTGTCTCACCTCAGGGTTATGAGAGGGTGAGGCGTGTAAGTGAGGACGACAATTCAACAGCGCCATCCTATGAAGACGATGAAGAGGAGGGACTTGATGAAATGCCAACCAGAGAAGCTCTTCCCAAAGAGGTCAGATGCACCAGTACCCTGCCTTTATGTGTTAAATGTTGCATTTAAAAAAAAAATTTGATAGGGTCAATGCAATTTAACAAAGTTAACATGAGCATGAAACTGATGTGCTGCACAGATTATGTGGCTATTGCTAATTCAACTTGTGCACCTAGGTGGACTTTAACATGTACAGTGTAGTTCAAATATATAGCTTTCAATATCATAAAACCACAAATATGGAAATACAATAAAATACACACAATACACCTTAATAGGTACAGCTCTGGTTTGCTTTTAGCCATATATATATATATATATATATATATCTGGGTATCTTTAGTTTGTTTATACAGAAATGTTTCTTAATCTGCGTCACACTTATCAATAAATAAATTAAATGTAAGAGAGAAATTAGGCTCAGAAAATAATTGTGGAGCTAATTTATTATTTTGTGAACACCAGCATTGTCTTCATGTAAATTTCAGAATGCAAAAATATTGTATGCTGTATTAAAAGAGGAGAGCCCCATTATGTGGACTTTTCATCAGTATGATTTGCGTGTGATCTCTTACAGTGTATATATTTTGAACTGTTTTGCAGTTTGACTTTGGGGATGTGCTCCTGTACCAGGCCATTCACACCATAGAGTACTGCCTGGGCTGCATTTCCAACACTGCATCATACCTGCGTCTCTGGGCGCTCAGCTTGGCCCACGCCCGTAAGTGCAGTCACGACAAGTACTACTTGGAATTTTTTTTTTTACCTTTTTTAGATATAAATATTTTTTTGTGTGTATTGTGCATCCTTATGGGCTTTGTTTGTATTGTTTTCAGAGCTGTCAGAGGTGTTGTGGGGCATGGTGATGCGCCTGGGTCTGAGGATCACCACGAGAGTGGGGGTGGTGTTTTTAGTCCCTGTGTTCGGCCTCTTCGCCGTGCTCACCGTGTCCATCCTACTGGTCATGGAGGGTTTATCAGCGTTCCTCCACGCTCTCCGACTTCACTGGTGAGTCTCATAGTACCAGCTGATCTGAATATTCACAATCATTATTCACTGCAGGAATATAATACGAGTACTGTGATATGAGACTAGACATTATTTTGGAGTGTAGCTATTGTCATTAGCTGATCATTTTCTCAATGAATTGATAAATCATATGGTGTATAAAATGTTAGAAAATAGTGGAATGAAACATTTTCCAGAACTAAAAAAGACGTCCAAACAGTCCAAAACCCAAAGACATTTATTTACTTAGCAGAGAAGACTAAAAGAAAACGACAAATATTCACCTTTGACAGGCTGTGAGCAGAGGATTTGGTGCATTGTTGCTTTAAAGAATTATTCAACCTATTATTTGATTATGAAAACAACACAACAACTACTATTCACATATGATTTCAGCTCTAATCATAATATCACAGTATAGCTAAAAATATAACTTTTCCTACTCTGTAAGGCAGTGATTAAGTGAAATAATGCAAGTTGTTAGATGAATTAAATAGCAGAAAATAACTTTTTTTTTTTTTTTTAATTTATTTTAATTTTTTTTTTTTTTAAATATAAAATACAGTAACATTATTAAGACATTGAGTTGAAAATATAATGATTTTTTATTTTATTTTATTTTTTTGTAATTCTTTTCAGCGTGACCTTTCTCTGCTTTATTCAGTTTCCTGTTTGCATTCACCTCCCTTGCAGATAATTAAAGTGCCCTTAATTATTCACTTGACCATTTGATTTCAGGGTGGAGTTTCAGAACAAATTCTACCACGGGACCGGTGTAAAGTTTTTTCCCTTCGACTTCTCCCTCCTGCCCTCCGTTTTTGAACAAGATGGTTTGCTTTAAAAAAAAAAAAAAAGGACTCTGAAGTACTGCATATGAGTGAGGATGCGGGAAGCTGAAACAATTTACACTGTGATGACGACAATAAACCTTCAAGACAATGGACTGAAACTCACTCTTGTAGCAACGTTTTTCACCATGACGATTTTTAAAATGTTATCGGCTGTGCTGACTGCCTTACTACTGTACCCAGCAAAGCCCTGAATATACAGAGGTTGGACATTCTTCTTCTGTTCATGATTTTATTTTGTAGGTGAGATATCGCTCAACACAACTTGCTACACCAGTTGGGTGAGTTTAAATATTTTATTTGCATTGTGCTGTGTAAACTGGTTTTGTATTATTTACAACATGGTATTTAAAATAAACGGTTATACAGTGCAATGTAAAGTTACAAACCCATATCAAGCATCCTCATGTAGTGCCATAGAGATTTCTTTCTGATGATGATAAGGGGGTGCTTTGGGGTCTTTTACAACTGCTCTTCTACATGATGAGAGAAAACCTGTAGGTATCGAAATCTAAAGAAAAAATAAACGCATTACAACTCTTTTTGTGAGGCATATTGTCACAAAGCACTTTGCATAAATGATTGTACAATGAAAAGTTTTCACTGATGACTGTGATGATGCCAAATGAAAATAATCTTCAACTGCTAGCTGTTTGCTTATTTACTTATTAATGCATTTATTTAAGCGTAACCTCCCCTGTAATCTATAGAAAAATGTCAAATATTCCAGAAAAAGTCAAGAAGCCTTAGGCCTCTCTTTGATGATACTGCTTGTTGCGTTTGTTATTGATAATTAATCATGGTATTTATTTAAATTATTGTCTGTACAAGAGTCTAATATTTTACCATTTTGATGTGTTGAATAAAGGTTTCAAGAAATGCAAGCAAGTAAAGCATTCGTGTGTTTGTTGTTTTGCTCCCTTATTCATTCATTTTGGTGGTCAGTTGTTAATTGATAGCAAGAAAGGACTTCAATAATCATTGATCCATCCTCTTAACTTACAGGCTGTTCTGTCGGAATCTAAAATAAGTGATCGAGCAAGTGTGCGAATACAGAGCTCTTGTCTTGTCTCATTTTGACAAGGCATCATACTAAGCCCCATTCAGTTTTTTCGGTGAGAAATTATGTCAGTGATAATTGTATGTTCATCCACAATTATTTTACTTTTCAGAGACATTTTCAAGAGGCAGGTGTCAAAACATTGAATAACAGAATATTTCAGATTTGTAAGGAAGCTCTTGGAAACATTTTAAAATATCCCAAATAATGTCTTAAAGGCTTCAAAGGGTCTTAAATCGTCATAAACTAGTATAAAAGAGTGAAATGTAAGGCACCTTTGGAGCTGCCCTCTAGTGGCTTTAACCTCACAGTGCAACTGAGATGCAACATAAAGCAAATGTTATATCTGATTATGATCCGATACAAATATTTGACTTAAATCTTAGAATATCTGACTGTTATATTAATATACATAATATAAAAAAAAAAATGAAAAAATAGGGAATACAGAAATTCAATCTAATAATAATAATTTTCCTTAGAGGTGTTTCTCCAAATAAAAATATAAAGTCATGCAAATCTTAAATTGCGGACATTCATTTATCATGGCCTAATTGTTCAAATTAATATAAAACCCTTTTTTCCAACAGACTCCTGCAATGAAGTAGAAAACTGCAGTGAATGTCATGTGTGAGACACACACATACACACACACGCGCGCGCGCGCACACAAACCTGCACCCATATGCTACAATCCTGTGATGATGAGGACGTCATCATGACCCCCCCCCCCTCTCTCTCTCTATCTCTCTGTCTCTCTCTCTCATCCACAGGCTTTATTATTACACGTAGTCAAAGTACAGTTAATGTACTAATGTGGTTGCTGTGTGTCTGATTCTAGCTGAAACATTTAGTGCAACTACGTAGATATATTTTTTAACTATCTCAGGGTAAAGAGGGGAACTGACTGAGCTCCATCAAACAGCTGCAAGCTAACAGTAGCTTTAGCGGAGGTACAGTGCAGTGCAGCTGGCTCACTCACGCAGCTAGCTAACGGCACAGCTGTTGACAGGCGGCAACTCCACCGACTCTCCGTCCATCCCGCTGCTGAAGAGGAGCAAATGAACGAGCTGGTGAAGAGTTTGCCGTCCCCGACTCTCCCGGGGCTGCACCTGACGTGTTTGGATACCGGTACCTACAAAGGCTGGCTCTTTAAATGGACCAACTACCTGAAGGGTTACCAGCGGCGGTGGTTCGTCCTCAGTAACGGCCTGCTGTCCTACTACAGGTAACGGTAACTAACGGATACTGCAGCGGCCGTTGAAGCTCGGCACTTGTTATAGCTAGTATTTACTTTACTTTTAAAAAAGTTTATAATTATTAAATGTGTGAGCCGCGCGTTGGCAGAGTTGATTTGTTGTTAAAGGGGGTTTTAAAATGGGAAATAAAACTTTTTAACGTTACGTTACTTCTCTGTGACGTTCCTGAATGATGCTAGTTTAGCAACAAAAATGCCAGTTTGGCAACAAAAATCACCTGAGTCATAGTCATAAAATAAAAAAATGCCGAATTTTATGATTTGTGTATAATGGAAACGCTAGCCTAGGTTACATACAGTGTCCATCAGTATTTTTAATTTTTTTTTAATCTATTGGATTGCGGATTTCATACAATATTATACAACGTGGTAAATTAGTTAGCTAACTAGCTAGTGTAAGCTAGTTGAATTGAAATTAAACGAAACAAATAATTTACAGTGTTAACTGTAACCTATTTAGCGTTATAACAATGACACTGGAGGGAGATGTAGAAAACACCCAATCCTATTCCTTATCTGTTACCTGTAAATTATATAAAACAGTAACTTTATTCAAAAGATATCCATAGGTTAGGTCATAAAATGCAAAACTGAATTCTAAAACTGAGGAACAAAGCCTATAAGAGTGGCTCATGTGCTCTGCGTCTTACTATACATTTTTAATCCCCCGCACACATTGTGTAATCTGAAGATAAAATGTATGTTACATGTGTCATATACGAACCATAAGGGAATGTTAAACTACCTTGTAAAAAAACATTCAGTATAATAATATGTTTATGAAAGGGGCAATAATCATGTAAGACAAAAGGTTAAAGCTACAGTACATATTGTCCAATGCCTCTAGAGGAATATAGGCTATAAATTGTCCAAAGCATGACAGTAAAGAAAAGGCTTCATCATGATTGACAGACTTATTGGGATGCTATATTAACACTGAACTTCTGAATCAATCGAATACAGAGCTGCCCCATTTTGCTCACCTTTTCTCCAATTTTTTGTTTGTTTCCCTCAGGACTCAGGCGGAGATGGCGCACACATGTCGGGGCACCATTCCCTTGGCAACAGCACACATCGAGGTGGGTGACACCTGCCACCTGGTGTTAACCAGTAGAGGCCGAAGCTACCACCTGAAGGCAACCTCTGAGGGAGAGTGTCAGCGCTGGGTCTCCGCCCTGCAGCAAGCTAAGGCCAATTCCACTCTGCTGATGCATCACTCAGGTGAGATGGATATTTTATATTCTGTGTAACCCATATATGAGTGTCAGTGGTTAGAAATGTGATAATTGTTAACTGGTTTTTATCTTAACTCATGTGTGATGATTAATGTTCACACGCAGCACTGCCCTGGTGCAAAGAAATAACGTGACTTCTTAAAATGGGCAGCCAACTGAGTCTCTTTTTTCTTTTCTTTTTGAGCGACTGATTGTTGGATTTGTTGTTCCTTTTAAGTCCCAAATATATACTTTAAAGGCAAGGCAATTTAATTTATATATCACATTTCAGCAACAAGGCAATTCAAAGCACTTTACCTAAAATATATAACATTAAAAGCATCGAGACAAAGTGCAAAAGAAACACATTAGAAAAGGACATTTAGATGCAATTACAATCGGTCATTTCAAAGCCAAGAGAATAGAGAAGACAGTTATAAAGTACAAGAATAAAAGTTACATTTCTGTGTAAAAAAATGAATAACCTGCAGTTTTTTTGGGAAACAACATGGTTTACCTGAGAAATTCTAAGGTAGGTCAAACGAACCTTAGCTGTAACCTGAATGCAGGCTCATGCAACCAAGACCCAGTTACCTAAATGCATAATTTATTTATTTGTAACCTTTAATATTATGTAAATCACATGCCACAAGAGGGCAATGTTGTTCCATATGTTTTGATAGAGACGGTCAGCTGGGGCGTGTGTGATGCATGGTAATGCAAAATCTGCATTTGATCATCTAATTTTAAATGACTTATTCCTTACACCATACCTAATATGTACTGTATTCTATGAGTCTGGGAGATATCTTCAGTTTGCTGCTGTCTAGCCTTATTTGTTTAGGAGAGAAAAAAATGAGCAAAGATGCACCATGGATTTTTTTCCCCTATCTCTCTCTTTTTCTTTCTCTCCCTCTGCACAAACACGCATGGAGCTACTGCCTCCCTCCCTCTCCGTCTCCTTTCTCCCTCCCTGTCTCCTTCAGTATGACGACAGTGAGAACTGAATGAAATGACCTTCCTTTAGACTCCTCCTCCCGCTCTGAAAGCAGGAGGGGTAAAAAAAGAGAGAGGGTGTGAGGATTTTCATTGAAAATATTTTTCACCATACACTCTGTGGACAATAGGAAGACACAAGTGTAGCCTTTTCAATGAGTGTCACCTTGTAAGTAACCTTTTATTTATTTAAGAGCAGAATAAGAATTAAGATAGAAGGTTTGTGGTTGCGTGCTTGGTTGCATGTGTGGGTTTGTAATTGTTGCCGAGTGTGTCTGTTCATGGAGGCTGTGTAAATATGCCAAATGGCTTTTTCACTGGACAGCATTTGCCTTAAAGTTAACAAAAAGGCAGTTGCGCTGGAATTTTCAAAGTCACTGCAGAACAACAGAACAGTATTTATCTTTATTCTACTTTTTCTCAGGATTATTATTGTAAAAGCAGCTACTAGACAAGATAATATATCAGAGGTGTGTGCCTTTAAGCTCCCTTTACTGCTGAGTAAAAGATTTGCACCTGCAAGAAATCGATGTTTTCTGTTATTCTTGCCACATTAGCATATGGAAAACATGACGTCACATGTGAGGTGTTTCTGCTGTATCTACCATTCTATAACAATGGACTTTGCCACACTGGGAGTGATTACAGTTATAATACTAAATCAGATTTAAAGAGTTGAGCCCTTTTAGAAGATTTTAAACAGCCTTACTTTCTTTCTGAGGTTTCCCATGGTTCAGCAATTGTGCTTTACAGTACTGTTACTGTTTTGTCTTTATTTTCATGACAGATTTATAATCTAACCACAGGTGTGTAGGTTAATAGCCTACTAAACTTATGTCTTATTCTTGAACACGCATTGCTAATACTGTCTGTTGTAGACAATTTTGATATGTGCTATATGTAGTTTGTGTGTTAAATTACCGGTATGTAAATATTGCTGTTGCTCCATCACCTTCCCTGAGGGTAATCACAGTGGTCACGTTACGAAGTTTACATATGGGAGTCACGGGTGAACTGCGGTGGGGAATTAGGAACTCTGAAGCCACACAGTTTTTCAAACGTGCGTGTGCGCCTGTGTATTATTTGTTGAGAAGTAACATTTTTACGAGCTCGTTCCTTTTCAGTCATTCATTGCACCCGTTTTGCGTGTTTTTTAACCTACATGTAAAACGGATATTCCACCACGCCATGCCTTCAAATTCCATCAAGAGGGTTTTTTTTGTTGTTTGATTGCCACTACATTGTCTGCTTCAAGCTATTGTAAACAGAATAACCTGTATGTGTTTGTAAGCATGTGCAATCACAGACACAAATCCTTATGTGTTTTGGTGAGTGTGATGTGATTACAGGGTATACTTGCGTGAGCCTTTGGTTATTGGCTCAGTTGCAATAATAGTAGGGCAAATGAATCGGCGAGAAGTGGATTAGAACAGCAGTGATTAAGTGGGTCTTGCGGATGTTATCTGGCACCTATCTTGTAACAGCTATCACAGAACCACTACATGAGTACCATTTTTAAAATACGTATAAATAGGTAGCCTATGTTTTGACATAATTCAAACCTCTCCGACAACATTTAAATCCAGGGTGAAAGTTGATTCCAAATAAGTGTTTACAAGAAGGAAGCGCAGGTTGTCCTACGGCAAGCTTCCAGCACATTACAGTCACTCTCTAATTGCATTTAATTGAATGTATATTGCAGAAGCTTACAGTGCATCCCCTGATCTTTAAATCTGATTCTCACTTCCCACACTGTGTCCATATTAGTGCTCCCTCTATCACCTGTGGGTGTGTTTTCATGATTCAACCATGAGTCACCAATTGGTCTCAGACTCTCCAATGTGCTTTTATACGCAAAGCAGACCAGTAAGCCTCTCCCCTACATGTATGTTATTACAAACTCAAAATGTTTTAACACCTTGAACACAATAAATCACGTGAGACCCTTTTCTCTCTACTGTATATGGGTCATGAAACCATTACAGATGCCTGAAGGATTTCTTTTACCCTTTCGTCTTTTCCTCCTGAGACTTTTGTAATTCCAGTTTGCCCTGATTGTTTTTATTTCTTTCCCCCTCGAATAGGGTAGTGATAGTTAGTCTTCCTGCTTTGGTACTCACAGGCAATGCAGACACTGGCCTAGTTTCAGTCAACTTGCAGAGGAGTTTTCAGAGTACACACACAATCTGTTTGTTATAGCAGAGAAGAAATGTTGTGACCTAGAAAAGGTTCATTACATATGATGGAAGCAGTCATTTGCATTGTAAAGATGGGTTATTTGTGTTGACATTTATAACTGTCTAGATCATGAAACCAGCCGTTATTTTTGTTCTACTGGCAGAAAGCATTTTAGCTGTCTAGAATCCAGAGTCTTTTTTAAACCGAGAGTTTGCTCTTTTGCCTTCTCCAACCCACAGACAATTTTGCAGGTGTGGAAATTGTGTGGAAAAGCCCTATCCAAAGCCTTGGATTTTATTTAAAAGTCTAATCAACATCCCAAGGTTTGGTACCAAATATGTCAGACTGAATTACAAGAAAATGTGTATGCACAGTTTTCCATTTCATGTAAAGGTGCAGACATACCAAAAAACTGTGAAATTTGAAAGTTTCACGACGTAGAACCCAAAAAATGCATTTTAAGCCCAAAGAGGGCCGGAATAAAGTGAGTACAATAGAGTTAAATTAGTTTCTTTTATGGTGCTAAATCATCAGTCCAGTCTTCCTGCTCTCCTTTTAAAATCCCTGAGACTGATGGCTCAGCTCATGCCAACAAGGGGTAGAGAGAGAAAGAGAGGAGGAAAGGAGGAGGAGGAAACGTAGTGCGTCATCCTTTTTTCTCCCTTTTCTTCTAAAAATAGCCTAGCCTCCTGATTGCACAGGCCTACGTTTCCAGGGCAACGGTGTTCATTCACAGCTTTCTGATCTTGTAGAGGAAGGGGTGTGGGGGATTAGGGTGTGAAGTTTTATTATCTTTCTCCATCCACAAACGCGCTCAACTCGTTTCAATCTAAATTTAGAGTATTAAAATAGCTTTTCCAATGTCTGATGATGAGACATGTACTGCTTACTACGGTATACAATTTCACCACCGTAAACACACAATTTCAAACATAACAAGCTCTAAATGATGCCTGTCATTTTTTTATTATGTATTTTGTGCACTACCTTTCTTTTTCTGTCTCTTTGTGAAGATGACTCGGGAGATGAAGGCCCTGTACCTCAGGAGTACCGAGCCCTAACCCAAGGGGTGCTCAAGACTCTGGCCAGCAAGCTAGACGACCTGAGCACCTGTAATGAGCTGATAGGAAAGCACGGTGCCGCCCTCCAGCGCTCCCTCAGCGAACTTGAGGAACTGCGTGGATCCGCTGAAAGCACAGACAAAGTGAAAGCTGTTAATGAGCGAGCCACCCTTTTCCGCATCACCTCCAATGCTATGATCAATGTGAGTCCAGCCTCAGCCAGGATAACTACTGTAAATGGGAGATGGATCTGTTGTCTCCATTAGTGAGGGGAATGCAGCTTGAGGGCTCTGCCTGCAGCTTTTGATGTGTGTTGTGTTCACACCTCAGGCTTGTCGTGACTTTTTGGACGTAGCCGAATCTCACAGCCGGAGATGGCAAAAGACCCTGCAGTATGAGAGAGAGCAGCGTCACCATCTGGAGGAGACCATCGAACAGTTAGCCAAACAACACAACAGCTTAGAGAGAGCCTGGAGGGAGAATCCCACCTCATATACAGGTGAGACACACCACTGTCTTTTGTGTGGAAGGCAAAGTACTGTATAGTCTCTCAAAATAAGAATACGGCCCTCTTCTGGCCAGTAGTAGCAATGCCTGTCTATGACAGAAATGTGGCTCAGTCAGACTTATCATATCTCAATTTGTATCTACATAGGAAGTACTGTTACTTAATTCTTTTTTTATGATGGTAAGGCGTGTCTATTAGTTGGAAGCCCGTTGTAAAGCAGCACCACAATATGCATGATTTTTAGATTGAAGACACTCCCATAACTCTTCCCCTTGTTGCCATAGGTGTGGAGCGGTCTCAGGAGGGGGACGCGAGTGATGAGAATGACGAGGCAGAGTTCTTCGATGCCATGGAGGACTCCCGTGCGTTCATAACTGTGACAGCTAGTGGCAACATACAGCACAAGTGAGACATCCTCTCTAATACAGACTAATAATCTCAGCTCTGTGTTCTCGATCAGGCACGAGCACACTTACTTTGAACTGTATTTAAACGATGTTGTTTTCTTTCAGGCGCTCAGGGAGTAATCAGAGTATGATCAGCGGAGGAATGTCTAATGACTGGACTCACAATGAAAATGTAGGTCCCGTGCATATTTGCTATATATGCCCTCATGCACTTACATTAAAATTAAAAAATTTTAAAAAATGTTGTCATATTTTTTCAGGACACCTCAGGCACAAACCACATGCAGCTACGAAGAACAAGACGCAGTCGTATTCCTGACAAACCAAATTACTCCCTTAACCTGTGGAGCATCATGAAGAACTGTATTGGGAAAGACCTGTCTAAGATACCCATGCCTGTAAATGAAAAATAAAAATGTACAGTACAAATTGGCTGTAATTTAACTTCTGAATTTGAACGCCTTACAAGAAACCTTTTTTATGATTTCAGGTAAACTTCAACGAGCCGCTGTCAATGCTGCAGCGTCTGACGGAGGATCTGGAGTACAGCGAGCTTCTGGACCGGGCAGCTCGCTGTGACTCCTCTCTGGAGCAGATGTGCCTGGTGGCTGCCTTTTCTGTCTCCTCCTACTCCACCACAGTCCATCGTACAGCCAAGCCCTTCAACCCTCTGCTGGGGGAGACTTACGAGCTGGACCGGCTGGAGGAGTATGGGTATCGCTCCATCTCTGAGCAGGTGAGACAGACACATATCCCCGTGAAGATGAAATGACCCTGTAGTGAAGGACAAAAACATAAATACAATAAGACGTCTATATTGTCTGGTTACACCAGCTGATACCATTCACCCTCAGGTCAGTCATCACCCACCAGCTGCTGCCCACCATGTGACGTCAAAAAGAGGATGGACCCTGTGGCAGCATATCACTATTGATAGCAAGTTTCGTGGGAAATATATTTCTGTCATGCCATTGGGTAAGAAACAAGTAAATTGGCACAGTTCATGATTGCAATCAGTATACAGTATAATATATACCACTACAAGCCAGATATGACCTGGAAATACACACAAAATATTTGTTATAACACAAATAATTGATCATATTTGTTAGTTTCAAAGGTTTTCATTGTGAAACATCATTTTAATAGATAATAGAACATGGTATTGCCATACTTCTTTTCCATATAAACAAACATAATGTCAATGACACCAGAAGAACACTCTTCAAAAATGAAAAAAAAGGAAGAAAATAAATAAAAATACAATTGAAAATAAATGAAACATAAATTAGTTAAATAGTAATAATATTAATGACAATAATACTATTACTTGTTACTCATCTTGTTTATGTTTGTTTGTCTTCCTTCTCTTCACTGTAGGAAACATTCACCTGCAGTTCCACTCAAGCGGAAATCGCTATGTGTGGAGCAAAGTGACATCAACGGTGCACAACATTATTGTGGGGAAGCTTTGGATTGATCAGGTTTGTCATCTCTACTCTAACTCTCATAAGCACAGCCTGTCTTGTGAGAGTGTGTGCTTATTTTTAGACTAGTAAAAAGGTAAAGTAATAACTTATAATGTAGAATTGAAAACTAGAGACCTTCTAAAAACAGTTCACTCCAAATAAATGTTTTTTATTGGGAAACAGAAAGGCAATTACTGTTCAGAAGGACAAAATTGACAAAAATACACTTTTAAGGTCACTTCTGCTTTTCTTGCTGTTTTCCTGTTTGTTGCTGTTGGCAGTCTGGGGACATTGACATTGTAAACAACACCACCAAGGACAACTGCCGTCTCAAATTCTCCCCCTACAGCTACTTCTCCAGAGATGTTCCACGTAAAGTAAGTCTGTTTCTATTCTGTTAGGAGTAGTTGTAAACTTCATGAGGAAGCAGCTGTCTGTAACAATAGAAGCGCACAATGTTAATGGTAAACCATCAACTAAAAGGCAAAGTATATTTGCCTGTATTTAATTAAAATAATACATACTATCATATAGAATTATTTGTGTGTACACTTACCAAAGAAACGTCAGTGTGTCACAGTCAGCCTTGGTTTTTGTTTACTTTTGCCGTTGTGCACCTGGAATTCTTGAAGGTCATAAAGTTGGAAATTTCAACTGGAAATTCTAGTTTGGGCAGCTTCTTTACGACCTCAGCATAAGTAAAGGAAGTATCCAGCTGTTGCAGCATGTAAGTGATCTCTTCCTGTGTGTCGTCTTCTCGGGTGTCTGCAGGTGACAGGAGTGATAGAGAACAGAGAGGGCACTGCCCATTACATCCTGTCAGGAACCTGGGACGACAAGATGGAGAGTGCCAAAATAGTGGACAGCAGCCAAGGATGTGGAGGCTCTGAAGGCAAACAAAAGACAGTTTATCAGACTCTTCAGCCCAAACTGTTGTGGAAAAAATATCCTCTCCCGTATGTCCATCTTATGTAACACATTTTAAATTAGATTGTATGTGGCATTTCAACCTACTGCCCTCTCTTATTTCCCTCTTTGCCTTTCCAGAGATAATGCAGAGAACATGCACTTTTTCTCCTCCTTGGCTCTGACTCTCAATGAGCCAGAAGATGGTATTGCACCCACTGACAGTCGTCTGCGGCCAGACCAGCGGCTAATGGAGGCAGGTGTGTGGGATGAAGCAAACACCCACAAGCAGCGTCTGGAGGAGTGTCAGAGGCTAGAGAGGAAAAGAAGGGAGGCGCAAGCCAATCAGGCCCTGGAGGAAGGTGAGAACAAGGAAACCAGACACGAACAAGAAAGATTACTCAAAAATGGGTTTTTCTTATTGTAGCTTCACTGTGCAGAATGATGTATGTGCAGTCTGACACTAGAAGGCTGTTTTCAAAAGCATCTGCTGAAGCAGGGAAGTTTCTGTCTTCATCTTAAATCTGACTTTAACACTTGAACATACAAGCAGGATTTTATGGCATCACAACTAGTTTGGATTGGACGCCATTTGTATATTATACATATATATATATATATATATATATATATATATATATATATACATATATTTTGGGATTTATCAATGAGGGAGAAGGAGTTTAGCCTTCCTCAGAGTGCTGATTATTTTCCATTAAGAGTACAGTACGGTGAAATAAGAAAGTAGAGACATTGTGATATTCTGGAAAATAGTACACCTTCAAGCCATGCCTTAAAAAACATGCCTCTGTGTCATTAGGGCAAGACATCGAGGGTTACCAGCCACTGTGGTTTGAGAAGAGGGCAGATGATACAACAGGAGAAAGCACCTACATCTACAGAGGGGGCTACTGGGAGGCCAAAGACCGACAGGACTGGAGCCAATGCCCCGATATCTTCTAGGACGAAAGTTGCCCTTACAACGTGGCATCAGACAGGCTGAGTGGTTCCTCCTGATGTAAGGATACTCTGTGATTTATGGACAGTTGTGTGTGTGGATGTGAGTGAGTGAGTAAGTGGGTGAGTGAACCAGGTATTTAAAGTATCTGTCATTCGCAGAATGTCAAGCACAAAACAAGCTTCTGCTTCCACTTACTGACTTACTCTCTTCTGCTCTATTATAACTTGTGTTTTCAGAATGCACGGCCTCATTGTGTGTGTGCATTTCTTCAGCACCGTAAAGAACTGATTTATGAGAGCACATAGAGTTCTTATGTGCATCTCTGTGTCTGTGTGTGTGCGTGGGGGGGGGTAACTGGGGGAAAGGAGTGCCGCGGATGTTTTGGTACTGAATGTCTCATTCTCTTCAAAGCTGGAAAAACATGCTCTTCATGCTGGACTCTGACAGAGACACCAGGATGTAAGGGACCGTAGCAGGACTACGCATTCTTCGGCACTTAAAGGCTTTTTCACAGCAGAACTTCATTTATTGATCCCAATGATTCTTGGGAATTTTTACTATATTGCCCAAACCGTCTTGAAGGATTTATTGTCCAGTCTGACTGGCCTCTAACGAGCAGCTACTGGGCCGTGAAAACCAAAGTAGATGGCATTCTCTTTGGACGGACAACTGACTGAATACACCATGCTGTTTTATAGACAACCGCCGCTTCCCTCATGATCTTGAAATTAAGTTTCTGTTTGCATTAAATGGGCACTCCTCTATTTGCTGAAGATTACTTGAAGATTACTACACAGCCTGTGAACGCAGTTGTATAATGTTTTCACAGGCTCTGGAGGAGCTTTGTCGAGTCAGAGAAAATGACTAAAGTGACGTCACTTGAGTAATCTCTAAAGACACCATTGAGTTGCATTATGGGAAATGAATGATCCAGCATTTTTGGAGCTTGACCCATATTAATCTATTTGGACCACTCTGTTTTAAATTTGCCTCTTAACTTAATGGAAGTGCAACAGTAAATAGCTGGAGTACCACTTCAAATATCTTAAGACAGAAGTCCCACTTAATCTGTTTAGCCTGGGGGATTTTCTCCAGAAAGGAATTATATTGGTGCTCAATGATAATTTTAGCCTTAATTATGTAATGAAGTAGTAAGCCCCAAGTAACCACTGCATCCCCAACTCTGAGATTCTGTACAGATTATAGAAATCTTTCAGGCTATTTTTTAGTTTTGAGGGGATTTACATTCAGGGTGATTTCTTTTTTAATAAATTTTGCTCAATATATCCGGGTTTATCATCTTGGTAAGTAGCAACAAACTTGTTTCCCAGTAGTACAAACCGTAGAAATGGCTAGCTCGATAAGTGGTTTTCTATCTTAAAATTGCCGCATTAGCACAACTGCACAGTCACTTAAGAAGAAAATACTCCCAGGTCAGAGACGGGTTTTATGCAGCAAAAAAATATGTTTTGGTAACAGTATTCTATTAGCTGAACGATAAAGAAATCGGATTTATACACATCAGTCAAGGACCAGAAAACAGTTAAAGTAGGCTTAGCAATAGTTTTTTGTGTGTACATTAGTAGTAAATATACATACTATAACCAGTATTAACCTATTCATTTATAGTTTTCATCTTACTGTGTATTATAATAGGGCATGATGAAAATGTATAACTGCCTGCTTGCTTTTGGCCTGTATATCGCAAGAATATAATAGAAATAGAATCGCCACATGTATAGTCACTAAATATTGTTTCACATTACTTGAATATTCACTTTTTGGGCACTTAAACTCTACCTGTGTATACACAATCTTAAACGGAGTCAAGATTGTATACCAGTTAATTCAATGTTGGGGGAATTAACTTATGAATATAAGTTCACAAGATGTATAATAATATTGTTGCTGGAAATAAGGTGTTGTTCAAATAAAGCACAATGTTATGTTTTTTGTTTGCAGGTAATGATGCCTACAACATAATCTCAACATATAGCTATGCATGGTTTTAGAGTGCTAAAGCATCTGTCGTGGAAAGCCTCTTCACCTAGCTAACTGTTTGTGGACTCTTACTGAAACATGATGTGAACTCACCTTTTGTGCCCAATGACCTTAAAAATGTTATATTTTTTAGCTCAAATAAAAACATAAAGCCGTGCTGTTGTTTACTGTCAGACCAGTGTTCATGTGTTTTGAATCACAATGGAGACTGTCTGTCATGATACCTAAACAATATATTTATCTTGGGACAGTGACACTGGTCTGAGCTGAGGTTGAATGCCGAAATACAGAAATCTCTCATCTGACAAGAAACAAAATATGTGCCAACTCGGTTTTAAGATATGCTAAAGGAACAAGGAGCATTCTGTTGATAATGTTAGTTAATTGTTTTCGTGTTTCAAGTTTAAATTCTGGCATTTCTTACACATGGAACCTTGAAGTCAAACAAAGGACATATGTATATTTTATAGGTAAGGATTTGCATTAGCAAATTAAACCCCGCTGTTGCTAGCTGTATGTTTTCTTTTTTCTTTTGTCAGGTGATATTTCTTTTGTCAAGTGTTTGTTCTTGTAATACTGAGACATTTCAGCCACCAGAGGCTGGAGTGCACTACTGCCCTTGTTCTAAAAAGCATTCATGTTTTCTTCCATGTGAGCTTTCATTTCTCCTTGTGTTGTAAACACAACGTACATATATTGTGTGCACGCAAGTTAAGTGACATTACTGCCATGTCTTTATTTTGGCTAGAAATCTATTTTAATCATATGTGCTAAAAAAACTGATTTTCTTTTTTTTTTTTTCTTCTCACTTGGCTCTCGGGGCTTCTGTAGAGGTTGCATTCATCTTTCACCCGCTTGCACCATGCACGGAATAATGGCCATAAATGAGTGGCATGTCCCTTTAAATAACCCATCCAATGATACCGAAGCGAGTCCGCCGCCTCTTCTTGTCTGACAGTACGGTGACCGACCGACGGGGATTTATTTGGGATGCTGCTTCCAGTGTTGTTGAGGTACTCGTCGAAGAACAAGGTAAAACTATTTTAAAAAGCTCATATTCTAAGAAAATGTCACTGACCGCAGTTGTGGTGAAGCTAATGTTAACTTTACAAATGTAAACTAAAGCGCGTCAGGGAGCCAGAGTGACGGTTGGTGATTTTGTAGCTAACAACCTAACGTTAGCTGTTAGCTCACAGAGCCATTCAGCTGCCTGGTGTCAAGTGACAGTCCGTAGCAGAGGTCAGCTCACTTAACCCACTGTATTTCTTTGTATTGTGTCACATAAAGGGACAGGTGTGTGTTGTGTTAACGGTTACCGAGCCGCCTCGCATGACACCGCTAACAAGCTAACGCTACATGTTGTGCGCTGTCATAATAAACCCATGGGTGTAGCAAGCGAGTCGGTGTTTGTGAACAATAACACAGCGTTGTCAGGGTTTCCCTCTGCTACAGTCAGTGCTGGGAATGTGAATCACAAGATGTCCTCGGCTAAGCTGCTATTTAAAGCCAGCATGGAGAAACAACATAACTGTTGCGCTGTCAGATATGTATTACATGTAGTACATCCAGTTCCTAAATCGCTCCGTGATGTTTACTACAGTACTGTTTTTTTTTTTTTTTTTTGGTGCATCACGGTGAAGTCGTCACCGCCAATCCATTGCTGCATGTCAGGTTAATAACCAATCCTCTCAGCCCCTGTCGTGGAGAAGGCGCGTACTGTTTTCCAGCCCACCCTCCTTATTCCGCCTCATTCCTCCCCCTGTCTGACTTCATATGTCGTTTTGCCTGCGCGGGGTAAGTTACACAACCAGCCCGTCATGCAAAATAGAAACACGTGTCTGTAGGCGGTGCTGTAAAATACAGGTTTACTGCACAACAAAGACCGGCTAACACTGCAGAGGACGAAATACCAGCTGTGTCGCAGGCTTTTTCCGCGATTCATAGCCTCAAACGTGCAGGTTTGATCATGCATTGCAGTCGGAGATGAGAGGTTCGGACTCAACATGTGTTTTCCTTTTAGAGAGGACAATGATACGAACATGATCAACGCCGATGGCTTCTCAAAATGCGAGGCGACTCTGCAAGAGAGAGGCAGGAGGAGGCCCCCTGCAGAGATGCTCCATCTGCTGTCAGCTGTTATTGTTTGGCTGGTGACGGGAACCACCATCTCCAGCCTCAACAAATGGATATTTGCCGTTTACAACTTCAGGTACCCTCTGCTGCTGTCAGCTCTGCACATGCTAACAGCCATAGTGGTGGACTATGGGCTGATCAAACTGCGGGTGATCCGCCAGAAAGGGGCCGGAGAGCAGGTGCTGACCTCCAGCGCAAAATGTAAGGTGTTCCTGTTGAGTTTGACATTTTGTGCCAGTATCGCTTTTGGGAACATGGGTCTGAACTATGTCCAGCTGTCGTTTGCACAAATGATCTACACCACCACTCCGCTCTTTACTTTGGCCATCTCCACGCTGATCCTGGGCAAACAACACCACATCATCAAATACACAGCCATGATGCCCATCTGCCTGGGAGCCTCCTTCAGCATCATGGGAGAGGTCCAGTATGATCAGACCGGCTGCTTCTTTGTGTTTGCAGCGACCATGTTGAGGGGTGTCAAGTCCATTCAGCAGAGTAAGTACCACTTTCTCTGTATCGCTTCAGTGTTTTCCTTCCTGCTTGTCGCCTCAGACTGTTGACATTCTGTCTTGTTGTGTTTTTGTTGTCGCTATAGAAAGTAGCATTTGTAAGTTAAATACTGTTTTTATGACTGGAAATTTCATCTCATGCCACATACAGTACATCAGAGGTTATTTTAGTGTTCCCCCCCCGACACCGCAGCAGTCTGCAGTCCTGGAACCTTTTTAGTGATTCACTTCTCAGTCCAGTAACACCCCCTCGCATTAAGATGGAAAGACACTGGCATATTTCTGGTTACTTAGGAAACCCGATACAAACATCAATGGTCAGACTCTACATGCTGATCTGTTGTCTGACTGGGATTGCTGGTTTTTGAAAGAGAAGCAGAATGTGTTCAGTCATCAGCTGATTGATTCAAGGAAGACTTGTAGAAGTTTTTCTTATTTACACCCATGTTTCTCTTTACTATTAACTATTTATACAGACTGCATTTGAGGTCCAGAATCCCTTTTGAGTAATGGATCAGCAATTTATTTAGTAACTTAATTATTTTTATTTTTTTACTGAGTGGATTATCCTAGGGAAACAAAGTAGACTTTTAGTACAAAACAACTTCTTTGAGATTGCATGTATGATTATTGTTATCCTCGGAAAGAGACAGATTCCTTTCTTAAATTGACGTCATGTAGGCTGAGTAGCTTCACTACAATTATCCAATGTACTCATTTTCTGTGCTCTCAGGGAAGCATTTATTGAAGGAATTGCTTTAAATTTAGTTAGCAGAGGATTAGGTTCTTTAATGTCATTAGTTTCCAGTACATTGTAATTGTCAGAGAAGGAAAAAAAGAAAGTAATTAGTTTCTAAAAATATATTTGGGAATATATAGAGGCCCAGAATTGAATGGCGCGTAACACTAAAGCAGATATTCAGTTTTGCTCAGTAGCATTGAATGGTACATACTTTGTACCTCGAGGAGCAGGGGGCCACCATACGTCACGATTACAGAGGCAGGCTTGTGACTATCGGGTCATCAGTTTAAATACTCCAGTTTAGCTTCTCTGTGACAAACCGCACAAGACTGCAGACGTGAAAAAATGTGCTTCAGTAGAGGAAAAGATTTGTTTCATTTGAAAAAAATGTTGGCTTTGTCCAACATTTTAAGTTATGCCTCTAAATAAAAGTTAATAAAGTTTAAATTTAAGTCCTGCTTTTGAATTTAGGGAAACATTTTGCAAACAAGGTCCAATAGGTCAAAGCTGCTACGTATTATATTACGTAAATATTTGAGTCCATCCCGAGGTGCCAAACTAGCTCGACGATGTCTTAAGTTTCAGCAATCTATTTTCATCCTTTGGTAGTGCACATGTTTTTGTTTAAAGGCCCACACTCAAAGCATTTTCACAGGTTTGGCTACACTATGAAGTGTTTACAGTGAGTGAAGTGTGTTCTTACTAAAACATCATGAGGTTGTGTAGATGTGTTGTGCTTCCTACTTGTCCAGACGCAAGGCATGTTGCATGTTGGTTTAACATAATTCCCTGCCATTTCCTGCTGTCAGACAGCTTCAGAGCTTGTCAACTTTTGAATGAGCTAATCAGTAAAGAGTCTGTGCTTGTTATTTAGACTAGAAAAACACAAAACAAAACTGTGTCACCTGAACAGTCCACTAAATACTGCATGTTTAGCAAAGTATTTGAGCTATTGTACAGGCCTTGTAGTTGTAAAATCATACATTTCTTCAAAGTAAAAAATGCAGTTAGAGAAAAAGGAGTTTTCTTTTTGATATCTCTTGGGTCTTTTGCTTTAAAGTCATGTTTGTTACCACTGCATACATTTCTGTATTTCACTCAAATTTCAGCAAGCTATTTTCATCATTACAATTTACCTTTTTTATAAGTTTACTTCTCTTGAACACATTTCGTAGTGCACCCAGGGAATTCAATTGGCTCCTGCAACTTGCCAAATACAGGGTAAAGTTTGCCTGTGGCAGGTAAAAATTTCAGATCACTGGCCACCATGGCACGTTGTCCAAAACATTATTTTAAAAAAAGTCATTGCTGAGTTAAAAAATAGATATATTCCATATTTCTACTGTCTGGTAACGCTGACTCAGTGCTTACAAATCTAAAGTGTTCTACATAGATTTCAGAAGTAGCTAACAAATAAATTGAGCGACCAATAGAAATGTTCAGTGAACTTCCACAGTGGCAGGTGAGGTAGAAACTTAATTTCAGACCCTGAATGCACGACACACGTCTTGTTTTAAAGCTCAAAGTCAAAGCCCCATTTTAACACATGACACTATCAATGTCAATAAACACTGTCATGTTTGTAACCGCTGCATGCATTTCTCTGTTTACTCAGGCATCTTACTTCAGGAGGAGAAAATCAACTCTGTGTTCCTGCTCTACCTGATGTCCATTCCTAGCTTCTGCATCTTGGCCGTGGCAGCTCTGGCCTTAGAAAACTGGGCTGTGCTGGAGTCCCCGCTCCACTACGACCGCCACCTGTGGGTCTTTATCTTGCTCAGCTGCCTGGGCTCAGTCATGTACAACCTGGCGAGCTGCTGCGTCATCACGCTCACCTCTGCCGTCACTCTGCATATCCTCGGCAACCTGAGTGTGGTCGGAAACCTGCTGTTGTCTCAGCTGCTCTTCGGCAGCGAGCTGTCCGCCCTAAGCTGCGCCGGTGCCGTGCTGACATTGTCTGGCATGCTTATCTATCAGAACTCAGAGTTTATCGTCAGCTTCCTGGAAGCACGCAAGGCTAAAGCGGACACGGATTTTCACACTAAAAGTGGAGAGGACCTGGACAAAGCTGGTGCATCTGAACCAACACATCATCAGCAAAGAACGGACGGGAAACGGGAAGACAAGATAGACTGAGCTGAAAGGATGAAGGAGAGAATAAAACGTTGAAGGATAACATGATGAAACACCCTGGCTGTAGTTCTCCACCGTTTGTGTATGTAAGTGGTCAAGAGCAGCAGAGGGAGTGTGACCTTATAAGGCCATCATCACTGATGATGTGACAGATTTTTATTTCTTTTTTAACTTCCTTACTGTGCCCGTTTATTTCTCCTCGGGTCACACAGAAGTGGAGTCTGCAGAGAGGAAGGGATTGCCTTTATTTGTCACCGTGGTGGTTATATTCTCTCCTTCATCTGTAAATCACTCATACATAGCCTATAGTGGTATATGCATGCATGAGCACACTTAAACTGTTTGATACCTCATGAGGTATTCACACTGTCACTCATACTACACTGTGAAAATGTTCTCATTGACAGAGGGCTCTAATCGATGTTTTGGGTGGCTGTCGTGGATATTGCTGGCTGCATAGAGCCTCATGTGACGTTGAGGCTTGGAGATCACTCCGCCTCAAATCTGAACAGGCACAATTTGTACTAAAAATATATATTAATAGTACTGTTATCTAACATTCACCCTGTGCTGTCATGGTAAGGGACTGGGGTTTTGGCAGCTTTTTTTTTTTTTTTTTTCTTTCTTTTTTTTTTTTTTTTTTTTGTGAAGCGACAGTTAAGTTACGTTACTTTTATTTAGAGGCAGATGTTACAATGATGGAAAAAATCAACATATTTGTGCAATGAATTGCCTCTTTTCCTCTACTGAAGCACATTTTTAAACAAGAGGCCTGAGCTCTGTGTTCTGTCCTTCCTTATGAACCTCACTGTGGCGTCCCACTTAAGGCCTAGATTTTGTTCTCGGGCAGTCTCTGTAGAATTAGTCCAATTATTTCCATCCTTTACAACAGTGCGCTGCAGCCTTCCTCAATAATTAGGTTCACAAGTTCTCTAAGGAGTGTCACTCAACTTTAGCTGTCTTTTCCCTGTGGAAGAGATGAGGAAAAAGACAATTCAGATGTCCTTTTGCTTCTTAAATCCCAGCTAATGTTATCTGTTCGGTTTAATTTTTCCCTTTCTGTTGGTGACATTTTTTTTTAAAGATGGTTACTAGCAGTCCTTGGAAAACTGACCTCTGCTGGACAGTGTTATGTTTTATTTCAGTATTTGAAAAGCATTTTATTGACATTATTTTATTTTGTGACAAAACACATTTTGTTCCCCTTTATAATATTTTTGTGGAAGAAAATATTTATTTTTTAATGGCCACAGCAGGCTTTGTAATGCTGTAGATTTTGGTCCTCAAGTGTCTTGCACATGCATACATGTAATATTAGACAGCACTAGTCTCTGTCCTCTCTCTTTAGAGAAAAGTCAGATCGACCAGGCAGAATGTCGCTGCTCCTGAAAGCATCTTAAATGATCCAGGATATCTGTTCCTGTGCACTCCCTCCTACATGTTTGGTTTGCCAAATGTCTGAAAGATAATTTTGGTCACAATGCGCAAAATACTAGTTCTGTCATTAATCAGACATGATAATATCTCACATGCAGTTTGATCGCACACAAAACGACGACAACAAAGCCATACGTCAACGTTTTTTTTTTTTTATTTATTTTTTTTTTTTATTAAATGACACCTGCCACATCTTCTGCATATTTTGCCATAAGAATAACTGCAGGCAACATTGTAAGCTTAAAGATTTCTACTTGATGTGTCACAGATTTAGTATTTCAAGGGTGCCATACATAGCATTGCATTGTCATCATTAATAAACCCAAGATCCTTTTCATAGATCCCCAGTCCGTTGAAAATAGTGCAAGAAAGATATGGATTCGTTTTATTTTGCAGTTTGATAAATAGTTTTGTTTGTGTAATATTCCAAAACAAAAGCGATTACAGGTTTAAAGATTATGTACAGCAGATCATTTCACTGGTTTTACATTATTGAATACCTCAGCTGTTAAATAGGACTTGTTATGCCCCTTGTGTTCATTGATTATTAACTATTAGACTGAGATCAAGCAGCTTTACAACCACCATGATAAAACTGCAGCATGTGAATTATGGATTTTACTGTGTTAAGTAGATGACACATATTTTAAACACACACTCATGCTGATCAGAACTGCATTTCATAGTTTTATCTCTTTAAACAATCACAAACATGTGGAGGTTTGGCTGCTTGTTCTCGTGTATATCATGTTGAGTAGATTATGAGTGTGGGGCAAAGAAACTGTTGCACTTAAAGAGGTACGAAGACGTTGCCTTCAAAGCCTACGGTTCCTGTGTACATACTGGTTTTAATTGTTTGCAAAGCTAGTTTGGTGTAAATAGTTATTTTCTGATAATATTGTATTTTATAGTCATATATGACTGGTTTAAGAATGAAACGTTTGCCTCATGCCTTATTTGGACATAATGTAGAAAGAAGTGATTTGATTTGTCATTTTGTCAACATTTTTTGATTCATACTTTGAATGCCAACAGCAGGTGCTTCTGTTTAGGGAGAAAAATATGGGCTATTCATAAACACTGCAGTTGCTTGAATAAAAATAAAAGTACAATAAACAATTACGAAACCAACTACCTCAATGAGTCAGAGTGGTTGCCTTCATCAGATAACTCTCACTGCCGGACCTCCTGCATATTTTTTATTTAAGTTTTAGTTACTAGAATTTCCATCTTAGTTTTCAAAAAATTCTCTTAAAATATGTGACTTCTAAATACATGCTTATGATATGTTTTTGATGCTATAAAAGGCAATTTTACCTTTTGTTACATGTGAAACTATTGAATAACACTCAGGAATATACAACACATTGAGATGGTGAAAACGTTACAAATGATGCCTTCAGGGCTGCAATTTAACATTATTTCCATTATGGATTCTGGACTGTCAATTTTGACAAATTTTGATCTAGTGGAAAATGACTGCTGAAAGTTCCCTGATCGCTTTAGTGGCACAATTTATTTGCAGTTTCAGTAGAAAACAGAAAATATTAATTTTATTATGTAAATCAGCAAACCCTCAAATCAGAAAGTTATATTTAAAAAAATAAATGTGTATTACATTGTGAGGTTATTTTGAAGCAGTTGTGAGTCTTCACCACTTGGTGGAGCAATTTGTCTGATTTCTGATTTATTAGATTGTTCTCTAAACCTGCTCTAACTTTTAAACACTAAATTCTCACTGCTGAAGTTGAAGAGTGTATTTTGCTATTGGTGTTTTCTTACAGATTTGTGTATCTGCGTCTGTGTGTGCGCGCGTGCGCTCTGTCCTCAGATTCCTCTATTCCTGTAAACAGGGTGCCACTGGTCAGCTTTTTGCCTGAATAAGGCAGTGCTCCTCACTTTTTTTCCCCCTTTTTAACTCTTTGCTTCCCAGTTGAAAGCGTTGCTTGCAGCACCCTCCGAATGAAGCGTAATAAAAAATAAAAAAAAACTAGCGTTTGGCCCGATAACGTTTCACATGACATCATCCAGGATGCAGGGACAAGAGGAGGAGAGACTCCACTGAGGGGGACGGAGACTTTCCACCTCCTCCTCCTCCTCCTCCTTCTTTCCATCTTGGGTGGTTCATGTAAGCAACCTCTGCTCACTCTCCAAACATGCATCCTTATGAAGCGTTGCAGTGTGAGGTGTGATGTCAAAGCTGAGATCTCACAGCTCTCCAGACAAGTCCAAAAGAGGATCGAGGAGAGGCTTAAAAAACTTCTAAGAAGCTCGAAGACGTAAAAGTTTGCATCCTGAAAACAGGTGAGTGACCCGGCACCTCAGCAGCCACCAATCACTATTATCAGTCTAGTTTTCACATTTGTGTTGCTTAATTCTTCCCATCTTGTGCCATTAGGCTGTACGGCCGCTCCTTTTCCGCCTGTGTCTGAGCGCATAGTTGTACGCTGTTATCAGATTCTTCCAGCAATGGTCTCGTTCCACTACATTACTATATTTGTACGTGTTTTTTGCCACTTCTGTGCTGCACTCAGCCAGTTGCTGAGATACACTGAGGGGTACTTCTGGAAGACAAACATTTCTTTCCACGGCTGCTCAGTTTGTGACTCACACAACTTTGTATTTCAATTACTGCAGTGGGATTTTATGCTCTGCTTGTGACATGCGACAACTAAAAGTATCTGCTCTGTGTAACTAATTCAAACCTTTTCCAATTATAATAAAGGCCAAGTTGTTGCATTAACATGCCTCACGCGGGAACACCTAATGTGTTCTTGTCCTGTCAAATATTCTCAAGGGATGATGCATCTTAAATATGTGCCTCAGTGTATCTGTATATGTATCCTCAGACATGGAGTCAAAAACTGATGTTGGATCGGCACCGGTGACCACCGTAGCACTGGCTGCTATTGAGGACGAAGAGGTTCTCAACAAGATGGTGAGACGATGATTTTCAATTACTCAATTCAATTCACTTACCATCATGTATGTATATCATGCAAACGGTGTTGGCGTAGGAGCAAGAAGAAGGTACAAAAAAACTAATAATCATACAGATAACCTTACATGTTTAATAAAAAATCAGCCTTTTGTGTTTGCCGTGCTGAAGATGTTCTGTCATCCCTCTGACACTGGGACTTATTTGTGAACATTTCTTGAAACATCTTTTTAGCTGGATAATGCAGCAGATTTTGAAGAGAGACGAATCTTACGTGCTGCGTTAAGAGACCTGCTCAAGAAAAAGAGAGGTACATTCACATGTCACCTTAACAATGTCTTCATTGTTCCTCTGGCGCTTTGCTTGCTTTCTAAATTATCCACCACCTCTCTGTCATCAGATAAACGGGAGCAGGATCGAGGGTCGAGGCAGCAGGACTTGAGACAGCAGGGCCTGAGCAAAGGAGGGACGACAGGCGGAGCTGTTAACACAGGCAGAGCATCCATGAACCAGCAAACACCAACGAACAGTGAGCTCATAGAGACGCTCTCTGACACCCTGTGATATTTTTATGTTTTATTCAGATGATTCTTCTTGATATTGATTTGATTCTCTGCATCTTGTTAGAGCCGTCGGGCCAGACCTCTCCATCAGCAGGCGGGTGAGTCAAGTGGATGGTCAGTTTTCATTAGTGGATGGTCAGTTTTCATTAACTATAAAAAGCATGATTTTTAAAAAAAACAAAAAAAAAAACAACTGTGAACAGGTAAAGCATTCATTTAAACCGAGACATGCCCACGTCATTTGCTTCTTTTCGTCTTGGAAAGGGAGGAGTGAGTGGAGGGGTATTCAGTTAGTCGCAATCTGCAGCCTCACCATCAGATGCCACTAAATCCAACACATCTTTAAGTCGCCAGATCCACACGTTTCTTGGTGTTTATAACATTTTTTAAAAGAAACCTTAACTTTTTAGCCTGGCTTTTACTTAACGTGCATAATCATTGGTTTTCATACTATTCTTCCTCCCTTGTGTTTCTTTATTTGTGTGTCTTTTATTCATTTTAAACATTTTATTGTTAAATGTTTACATTTTTAGTCTTGCTAAATTATATTGATTGTTGACTATTTTTGTTTTACTTACTGTCCGCTGCTGTTTTTAAACCGTGCTCTATGAAGCACTTGGGGCTGCGTGGCGGTATGAAAGGTGCTACATAAATAGTTGAGCTGAGTGTTAACTGTGAGGTAAATCCTCATGACATTTCTAATGGGAGCCCGACGGCTGCAAAGCAAAGTCTTCTTGTATGTTTGGCAATCCACCCAAAAAAGTGAAAAGACGAGGTAAACCACATCATATCTGTACATGCAGTGTGTATCTTCTTGTCTTTTGGTTCTCCTCCTCAGCAAGGCCAGTCCCGCTGTAGCCTCAGCCCAGAAATGTCCTCCTTCTACAGCACCCAACCTTAAAAATGTCAAACAGATGCTTCTGGACTGGTGTAGGGCCAAAACAGAGCCATATGAGGTAAACATGCCCTGACTCTGAATTATTGCCCAGTGGAGCTACACATAGCTCTGCCCCTTATGTTTCTTTCTCTGCCACTATTGTACTGTGAAATGAATCAGGGGGTGGACATCCATAACTTCTCCTCGAGTTGGAAAGACGGCATAGCCTTCTGCGCCTTGGTGCACCGCTTCTTCCCCGATGCGTTCGAGTACTCCATCCTCAACCCCAACGAGCCAAAGGAAAACTTCCAGCTGGCTTTCAACACTGCGGAGTGAGCTGTCATTCCTTATATGAAGAATCAGGCGCATCTGGAAACTCCAGCAGTGCCTTGCAGATAAAAACAAAGTTCTGTGTCATATTTTGTCTCAAGTGGTTTGTCAGTGACTCTCTTTCTCTCTCTGTCTCTCTCTGTCTGCAGGAGGCTGGCTGGCTGCCCCCCTCTGCTGGACGCTGATGATTTGGTCCGGATGAAAGAGCCCGACTGGAAGTGTGTGTACACGTACATCCAGGAGTTTTACCGCTGCCTGGTGGAGAAGGGTCTCGTCAAAACCAAAAAGCGACCGTAGACAGCTTTGATGATCAATTTCTACAATGAATACAAACACAACCATGAGATGAATATATAATAAAGCAATAATGATGTGTGCCTTTTTCACCTGAATATTTGCATTTTGTCTGTGATCTTAGAGGTGATGTTAATTATTTAATGTGTCAGGCTGATGCGTCACATGCATGTAAATGCACAGTGCCTTATGTGAAGTATTTGTATTGGTCCGTGTATTAGCAGGGACTTGTGCTCTCAGTGGACAGCTGGGCCTTAAAATCAGTGCATTCCTCTGAGATTACACATCTGCATTAATCCCAGTCAGAGCCATAGAGAATCTGGGAACAAATGTTATCATGATGCTGTTGAGGGCCTGAGGGTGTGAGTATTACAGACACATTTAATAAATATCCTTTTCATCATACCGGCTGTTGGTCTCTAACTATAACTGATGGTTAAACTAAATGGTACCGTAGATAAGCGTTTTATTCATCTGATACAATATTCAGCAACCGCTCATGTTTTATTTAAAACTATTCGGCCAGGACTTTGTTATAAATGGTTTAGATTTATGTTCAGCTTGAGACTTCTGATCATCTGCCCCTTGTGAGGCCCCTCAGACTGTCCGTCTGTGTGTACGTCCTTCGCTTATCTCGAGAGCCGTTCATCCAATCCCCTTCACACTTGGTGTGTGTATTGCTGGGGCCCCAAGGGCTATAACAACAACCTTAATGTTTTGGCCTGTAACCTTTGGACTGTAAGTTTTAGAAACAAAATCCATCCATCTAGACAAATCTATCCCTCAAAGTTAGCTCAAATGCTGCGGGCAGGTCTTATGTTACAAAGGACCCAGGGGAGTGCAGTGCTGATTGCAAAGTTGTTTTATATGAGCGGTTCTTGCACTTCCGGGGGCCAAGCACAATCGGCCAGCTCCAAATGGGCATGGGCTCCGAACAGCCACCTCCTAAACTGGCACTGTACTAGTAATTATAATGACACCAACTATTTTAAATAGGCACTACCAGAGCTAAAGTTATCTCTCTTTTTTTGTTTTTATCAGGAAAATCAGGACAATATTAGGAAGATCTCAATTAAATAATGAAATTACTACATTGATTCAACAAAATGTTGTCCCTACAAAAATGTAACTCTATTAGTACAAAAGTCATTACTAGTTACAGATAGCTTTGCCAACTGAAATTTGAATATTGGCCCGCTGATCAATTCCCCCCCACCAGTGACGCACTGATGCCAGATTAATGCGTCACTGATTAAACAGATGCTCAATCATTTCTGGCCAAATGCCATCTTTGGCAGCTGATTTTTGTTTTGCCTTTCCTGCTCTGTCCCGCCCCCTCAGTTGCCTATATGCTTTACCCAGAGAGAGAGAGAGAGAGAGAGACGCACACACACACACACAGAGAGAGAGAGAGAGAGAGAGAGAGAGAGAG
>CALSBV010010773.1:11751729-11772341 GCA_943590825.1 Bovichtus diacanthus
AGAGAGAGAGAGAGAGAGAGAGAGAGAGAGAGAGAGCACTGAGAGCGCGCGTGATGGCTCGCTGTATGGCCGGTGTGGAGGAGGTGCAGGCGGGTTGGTGACCGAAAAGTGCACAGCTGCTCCGGCCAACTACAGACAGTAACAGCGCTATAGGAGGGATCAGTAGGATGAGGTATAACCGGCTGTTGTATCGTTGTGTTTACCTCAACATGCAAGAGTCCGGACACACCAACCGTGACCGCCTCCTGTCCTGACAGCGGTCTGCTCTGCACCGACACGGAGACGTCCGCTGCCCGCGGTACCGACTGGTCGCATCCGTGCTGCAGGCTGGCTGCTGGGTCGGTCTGTATCCGGACTGTGGATCGATCTTCGCCTTGTATGTGACAGCCCTGTCGCGGTGATCGGCGGTGCGAGGACACTAATGCTGTTCCCCTCTGTGGATGTGTGAGATCACCTTTGCGGTTCACCTTGGAAATAAGCATTTAAAAACAAAACACAAAAACGCATGAAAGGTAAGACCGATGTTTTCACGAGGAATGTTTTCCCTGCAGCTGCGCGCGCGCGTGTCTGTGTGTGTGTGTGTGTTGATTCTGCATGTAACATTGTGCTCTGTGGTGTTTTCCATGAGTGCAGGCTCGTATGATGGAGCTGTCATTCAGACTGAGATGTTGAAGGGGCCCACTTGTTCTGTGGTGGCACTCAATCTCTGAAAGTTTTCACTTTTAAAGTGAATTCATTACAAACCCGTGTGATCACCATGAGTCAACGCTTTGCAGGTTCCCACCGTGGTCACATGAGATCCTCTGTTTCAAAGAGATCCTCATTTGCATATCATGAATGATTAAAAGAGGTGTATCATTTCTGGGTGGAGGAGGGCACGTAAACAAAATGGTGGGAGGCTTCCTCTTCCCTGTGACCTACAGTGTCTGTTGACATTGTCTGATGTGCTCCGTTATCTGCAGCTGTGGTTGGTGAGCAGTCGCGTGCTTCACACTGTGATGCCATCCCATAATGAGCAGCAAAAGTCGTAAAAGGGCTTTGTAAAAGGGTCAGGAGGCTAATTAATGTTGCTAGGCAACACTAATATATAATCCAGGTCAGAGGTACAAAGTTAGTTCCTCAGCCCACTGGTGGAAAATAACACATTAACTCCACTGCATTTATCTTACTGTGCACATCCAAAATGTAACCAAGTGTGATGTAATAGCCCAGTATAGGCAGTATAGAAAGGAGTTGCACCATAACCAGCTGTAATTAAGTAATGCTTACACGTGTAGTTACAACACAATCATTTAATATATGATGCTGATACTTTAACTGAAGTAACACAGAGCGCAGAGACGTATTACTTGTAACAGAGTATTTCTACACTGTACTCTCTCCGTCACTGCCTCAGCCCAATTGCTTACTCATGGTAACGTCATCAGTGATGTCTGAGGAGCATGGTGTGGAGTAGACAGGTGCTCAACATGATGTGATGCATTTACTCAGCTTCCGCTCAATGCAGGCAAATCTTTTGCTGCTTCGCCTGTTTACCATGAAGGACTCAGCGACGGATGTTGAGGAGCAGAGTGGAGGCAAGTTAAACAATGCAAAAGTCTGCTCTCTGCACGCCACACTGCATTATTTGTGTGTCATATGTGTCTTTTCTTTCCAACACTTTGAGGAAAAATGTTTTATAATCAGCGGTGTAAAAGTACATTCGCTACTTAAGTACAATGTTGAGGCACTTGAGTATTTGTATTTTACCTTATAACTCTACTCCACTACATATCGGAGGCAAATATTGTAGTTTTTACTCCACTACATGTATTTAATTACTTTTGTTTTTCTGGTTTCTTTGCAGAGTCAGATTAATCAACAAATACATTCTGATCTGTTATTATAGGTTAAGATGAGACTTACTCACAAGCTATCCAGCTGTATATACATTTCAATTAGCCCCATCTTTACCAGCTGTAACGTTAAAATGATGAACACATTAATGCATTAATAATAATGATAATAATAATCCAGTAGTATAATACAATCTGAAATGGGCCATTCAGCATAATGAGTACTTTTACTTTTGGTACTTTAAGTATTTTGATGCTAATGCTTTTGTGCGTAAAATGTTGAATGCAGGACTTTCACTGTAGTATTACTACTTCGTAGTAAAAATGTCTTCGTCCACCACTGTAAATAAGTATCCACATACTGCCTGTTGCAGGTTGATGGATCGTATGCAGCAGCAACTAATCAGCACCGACCCGTGTGGGCCCAAAGTGCAACCTGGACCTTGTGCGTTGATCGGAGTCGGTCCGGGTTTACCTCCACAGCTCGCAACCCGAGATCCAACTCTCATCAGCTCATCAGAGGTGCTAAAGAAAGAGTCTGGATTGAGCCCCATGCAGGCTGCAGTTGCACCTGTGAAAGTGACAGACGAAATGCAGTCGGGGCAGCCAAAGTCTGGGTCCACTCCAGCAACACTGGCAAGCATAAGCCGGCCAAGACCGACTGCTCTCGGAACGAAATCCGCTCCAAAGTCTCCCAGAATCTCAGAGAACCCCTCAAAGGAAATAGACTTGATCCCAGTGTGTATCCCAGGACCTCAGAGTGCCAACGTCCTGTCACATTCCCAGACAGAGTCCTCCTTCTGCCGCCACAGTCCTCAGAGCCCCCGCAGCCCTCAGTCTTACACCAGCCAGCCTTACCTGAGCCCCAACCCCAGCCTGCCCTCCAGCCTCAGCCCCAAACCCAGCCTCAGTCCTCAGCCACAGCGGACCAACTCACCTGGGAGCTCCGCGCAGAGCGAAGAGCAGCCCGAGAAGCCAGGAGGAGAGAACAATGACTTCAGGTGAGACAAATAGTGACCCCTTTATTTAGACATTTTTTTATATTACTTAGCCAAGGATTCTGTGCCGTGAATGTTCCCTGTTACGTCTAAATACAGCTGCGTGAGCTGTCCTGCTGTGAGAAAGCTGATGCGTGCCAGACCATGTCACAGGCATCAAAGCAGCACATTTCACCAAGAGCTTTGTGAACCTGACAGAGTGACACAGCCACATTTGGTTGGCAGACCTCCCAGAGGCTTCTGTTGTAACTTCTTGCTCATAAACAACGGATGTCTGTATAAACTCAGTTGAAATGTGTGGAGCTGTGTTTATATGAAGGAGAAAATCCATGCAAAGGTCTTCAGATGGCTGGAACCTGCTCGTCCTGCTGTCACACTCAAGCACAGATTACTCATCATGTTTTAATTATTCCTCTTGAATCTTTATGTTTTGCTACTAAATTACATACACTACACTTTAGATTCACTGTACTGTTCGTACTTGGGGGTGTTTACTGGGAGAGGCCAACTTAAAGATTTGAGAGTTGCTGTTGAAAAGCATCACAATGATGATGACGTATGTTGTGTGGGAAATTAGATTCAATATTCAAAACGAAAACGAGAACATTTTGGAAAAAATGATAATAATTTCTGAGATAGAAATGTTGTTTAACAGCCAACTCTTGGATCTTAAATATCCTTGAACGCACCAACAGGGAGAGTTTTTAAAGCAGCCTGTATTAACATGTGATCATAACATTGACGAAAACAAATAATGATAATAGGCTTTTTTTATAGCACTTTTCAAAACAAAGGCCTCTACAAGATAAAAATGGTAGACAAACAATTGAAAACGGTTTAAAAGCAATACAATAAAGGTGACTTTTTGCCTGTGATAGTTTCTATCTAAAACAGTTATAGACAACTAAAATTAATGGAAACAATCTTCTTTGCTTTTGAAAAAGTTTGTCAGTAATGTAAATAAATGATTTGTAGGTATTTTTGCTTAAACGTCCAAAAGCAACAATTCGGTCTTTTTTAGTGAATTTCATTTGGAAACCTGTCTAAATATCTATTGCTAAAAGTGTTTTTATGTGAAAGCAGAAATCATGAACCCAGATATTAACCAGCACAAAGAAATGATTGATGTAATGATGATATAGTTGATTTACCGCTTAGCGCATCGGAAGAAAATGAATTGGCAACTCTTTTGATCACTGATTAATCATTTGAGTCGCACTTCAAGCGAAAATGCCAAATATTTGCTTCTTAAATATGAGGATTTGTTGCTTTTCTTTGTCTTCTATAATAATAAACTGAATCATTGTTGGTTTTGGACTTTTGGTCAGACAAAATAAGACATATACGCTGACATAACCTTGGATTTTTGGAGACTATTTGACATTTTTCCTTATTTCTTGACATTTTATAGACAACAAAGTGGTTTATTGATTATATAAATGTCTAATGAGTTGCTTGTTTATGTGATGAAACAGTGTTGCTGGTCATTTCAAAGGACCGCTTCATCTCTTTGTCTCTCACACGCTCACACACCTTAGTCATCATCAAGGTACAAGAGGTGCTTAATTGTACGTCTCTTTCTCTATATACAGCAACGTTGATGGAAGCTATTTCTCTGAGGATTGATGGACAGATTATGTCCTCTTTCACTGTATAGTAATATACTTAACTCTAATGCAGCATTTCCACTCTTTCCAAATCCTCTGAAAGGGTGTACATCGTCACGTGGAACGTGGGATCAGCTGTCCCGCCAGATGACATCACTTCTCTGTTCGGACCAAATGTTTCAGATGGGAGCGTTGACATGTTTATCATCGGGTAAGCAAGTATTTCCACCAGGCTCAGCAGTGCCAGAGAGACAGCCGCGAGTGCCCACTCTCCCTCCTGTTACCCGTCACTGTCCTTTTTATTATGAATGTTTCGTTTCCACTTGTTTCTGACATCTCTCTACTTTTCTGGCACCACGCAGACTCCAGGAAGTCAACTCCATGATAAACAAGCGGCTGAAGGATGCTCTGTTTTCAGACCAGTGGAGTGAGCTTTGCATGGACACACTCAGTCCTTTTGGATATGTTTTGGTCAGTAAGGAGTTAAATCTGCTCATATAAGATAAGATAAAATAATCCTTTATTATTCCCACAGCGGGGACATTTGCAGTGTTACAGCAGCAAAGGGGACAGTGCAACAACAGGCATAAGTAAAGAAAACAAGATATAATTAACAAGTAAAGAATACAAAAAAGGCAAAATATAATAGTAGACAGACTTGAATTCACATTATTGCACATAGGGAATATTGATATTATTATATCAGGCATACTGTAGATTTCTCTCCTATCCTTTTTTTTGCCATCATAAAATCCAGTTTACCGTATTTATGTATTATTTTTCATCTGTCCCCTCCGTTTAGGTGGCGTCCCAGCGTATGCAGGGAGTGCAGCTGCTGGTTTTCTCTAAATTCTGCCATCTTCCATTCCTCCGAGGAGTGCAGACAGAGAGTACCCGCACAGGACTTGGGGGATATTGGGTACGTGCTATGAAGACAGCTGCTCTGAATTCTGAGATTTATAACGTTGCAACATTGGTGGGGGGTTTGTGTCAGTGGGATTTAGGGGGGGGGGGGGCGGTGTTGAAAGGTGGTGTGTGCGGGTGCATGTGTCAGTGTGTGACCTTCCTGTGCGTGTTGATGTCAGCATCACCCCTGGCTGCTGCTGGTGCAGTCTCCTTCTCTTTGAGGTCAGTGCAGCAGCAGGCTGTCTGGCTTCCTGGTGCTGTGATTCAGGGGCAGAAAAGAACATCCTGACTTTATCCCCGAACGCAGATGCGGTTGATACATGCCTGTGTTTTAAAAAGATATGTACATTTAAGGCATAAGGGATCCATTTCTCAGCGTGTCCTCTCTCTGCTCTTTTTATTTTCCCACTCGCAGGGGAATAAAGGGGGCGTCAGCGCGAGGATGACAATGTTTGGCCACCCGGTGTGCTTTCTTAATTGTCACCTGCCTGCTCACATGAGGAACCTGGAGCAGCGGATGGAGGATTTTGAAAGCATCCTGCAGCAGCAGCAGTTTGAAGGAGGCACTGCCACCGGTGTACTGGACCACGAGTGGGTGACATATGAGTTTAATTCATTTAGCTGAAGATTGGCCACCCATAAAACAAAAGCACATATTCATTTGTAAAATATTCTGTTTTAGTTTTTATTTGCACCAAAATGTTTGACCTGAATCATAAATTGCAGGAGATGCTCACCGACGATAATTAAATCTTAGCGGGGGCATATTAAATGATAAAGCATTTAAGTCTCACTATTTGATGTTTTATGTATCTCGAGTTTCAAGTAACACATCTTATTTGAACAACGATGTTACAGCTTTCTTTGGATAGCAGTACACATTTACATCTTTACAATTGCCTTTTAGAGGTAAAAGAAATAAATAACTTCATTCTTTTTATAAAATGTAAACACTATGGTTTTTCTCCCCCCAGTGTGGTTTTTTGGTTTGGGGATTTGAATTTCCGTATTGAAGACTATGACATCCATGTGGTGAAATGTGCCATCGACAGCAATAAGCTGCCTCTTCTGTGGGAGCGAGATCAGGTGAGGCATTTTAAAACATTCGTCCCTTCACGGACACAGATGGATTTTTTTTAGAAGGCTTTTACACCACCCGTTTGTCTTGTGATCCGACCTGCAGAGGGCGCTGTATCACAAAGTGAGCAGACGTGACCTGCTCTGCTTCTCCTGTCATTTGTCTTCCCTACAGCTCAACATGGCTAAAAACACAGAGTCCATCCTTGAAGGCTTCATTGAGGGACCATTAAAATTCCCTCCCACTTATAAGTTTGATGTGGGCACTCACACGTACGACACCAGGTTCGTCCAGTCGCCTCCATCACAAACGTACTCCATCATATTTTATTTTCCCTGAAGCCCAGGCCTGTTAAACTGTCGCTGCACACTGTGACGGTCGGTCCCTCTTTGCTTCTTTTCTGTCAGTGCAAAGAAGAGGAAACCAGCCTGGACAGATCGTATCCTCTGGCGCCCTCGTCGTACGGGCTCCCCAGTCCCTACCCACAATGCAGCATTGCAGCGGGGTCTGACCTCGTGGTTGGGTGGGGCGACTAAAGTGACACAGCATGTGTACCGAAGTCACATGGGCTACACCATCAGCGACCACAAGCCTGTTTCTGCCTTGTTTTCACTGCATGTGAGACGATATTTCCTCAAATACACTGTAACCAAACGTATCAACGACATCTTTGTATTTCTTACTCATTTTTTATTTACAGGGATAGTTGGGATTGTTTGAAGTGGGGTTGTAAGAGGTACTTATCCATAGTCAGCGTATTACCCACAGTAGATGGTGGTCCTCAAACCTCCAGTTTGGAAAAGTAGACATTACTACCAGCACAGGAGCAAAGCAATGTACTGCAGTGGATGGACGCAGCAATATCAGTTTAAGTGTAGACTATATTTAGAATATTTTCACCGCTTGACCTTGCCGTCAGAAAGCCCTTTCCGAACTGAAACCGATATATCTATCTATATTCTCTTCGAAGCCACCGGACTCCATTGACAAAAACAGTCATTTTACCTTCAAGAACACAGGATTTGCTGGTCTAGCCACTGCCTCCATCAGTTAGTTAGTTTGTGTTATTGTGGGACTTTTGTGTTTTAAAGGGTTAGTAACACAATAACAGAAACAAACTAACCGATTTAGGAAGCAACCCCCGAGTTCTGCAAGTTAAATTTACAGTTTTGTCAAAGGACTTTGGTGGCATTGAAGAAAACATAGATGACAGATTCTATTTTCCATCGAAAAAGCGATGTCTGACGGCTCGGCAAAGCAGGGAAAATATTCTAAATATTGCATACACTTAAACTGATATTGATTTTTTTAGGTGGGCCTACCTCTGTCCACAGCAGGACGTTGCTTTGATTCCATGCTGCTGGTACTCCTATCTGTTTCTCCAAACTGAGTGCAGACTGTCATCTACCTACTATGGATAAGTACCTCATACAACCCCACTTCAAAACAATCCAAACTATCCCTTTAACTGCCTTTTGCTCTTTTTTCTAGTTCCCATTCAAGGTGGATATGCCCCTGGTGGAGCTGCAGGTAAACAAGGAGTGGTGTAAAGTCTCAGAAGCTACAGTCAGATTCACTGTTGCATCGACGTATCAGCGCAGCTCGTGGGACTGGGTAGCAATATACAAGGTAGCGCTCGGTTTGATTTTGCTCAAAAGCTCAGAATAAAGTCTTACAATTTGATGCCCGGGGTCAGCGTTTGAAATGATGTCCATTTGTTATTCCGCTACAGGTTGGATTCAGACATCACAAAGATTACCAGGCATACATATGGGCCAAGGGAGAGCATGCAACACAGGTGTGTCTGTCACTCAGACTCTCTCATTTATTTTAAGCCGCAGCTGAATTCCCGGTTAATTTCTTTCCGGTCTTCACCAGGTGACATTTTCAGAGGAGGATTTGCCGAGAGATGATTGTGAATACATCCTGGGTTACTACAGCAATAATATGAACACCATTGTTGGACTGTCCACGCCAATTCAGGTAACAAAAGTCAGAGGACAAAAGGTAGCCATCTCACTGCTTTTAATGCTGTATTCATGAATGGATACGCACATTGTCATGTAGAAACAGGAACGGGCTTTCTCCAAACTGACACAAAGTTGAAAATGTTTTGTGCTGTAGCGTTAAGACTTCCCTTACTCAAGTACGTCTCCACAAATACTGTTCAATTTACGATAAGTCGATTAATCGTTTAGTCAATCGAGAGAAAATAAATCAGCAACTATTTTGATCGACTCATTGTTTTCAATCATTTTAAATACTAATATCTTTATTTATAAAGCACTTATCAAAACAAATTACAAAAGTGCTTCACTTTAGCAAGCAAAGAACAGTTAAAACACAACATAAACACATAAAAACGCATCAATAAAAGTACTGAATGAACCACATACATTTTTCTTTTTAAATGTCAGAGTCCATGAACAGAATCAAAACTAGAATCAGATGAAATCAGTGAAGCCAGTACGCTAAACATATGTTATGTAATCTCAGTGTAGATATAAAAGACTGATTTAGCATGCTGCATTTTTACTCTTTATTTTAAGGCTACAATTATATGATTCCAGCTCCGAAAATATGAATATTTTCTGGATTTATTCGTCATGTATATGATAGTAAACTGATAAGAAACTGACACTTCCTGTACTTTACTTTAGTGTTTCCATTTTACGCTACTTTATATGTTTATATTCCAACACGTTACACAGGGAAATATTGTACTTTTTACTCTCCTGCATGTGTCTGAGATCTATAGCTACTAGTAACTTTGCAGATTAACATTGTACATAAAAAGCATTTGCTCAGTGTATAAAATATGATGCTATGGATTAACAGTATATAAAGTAGTCAAAATAAGCTTCACCTCAACAATCTAAAGCATTAAAATGCTGCAACATTTTAAAAAATAATAATTCAATAACATAGCACTGACAGGGCATTCTGTTGAACAATTAATACTTTAACTTTTGATACTTAAAGAAAATGTTGCTTCCGTACATTTACTTTGGAACATAAAATTTGGACCACGGTACTGTTACTTGGAGTGGAGTATTTCTAAATTATAGTGTTTCTTTTTTTTACTGACTTCAAGGATATGGAGAGGTGTGCCCACATACTTCTGGTCATATAGTTTATAACTTCGCTCATGTTGTCATCTCTTGAATCCTCCGTCCTGAACAGATCAAGATTCCAGTACACAGCCCCACCGCGCGTCGCTCCGACACCTCAGACGTCAGCTCTGAAGATGACAGCACTCTGGTTCTGCTGGCTCCAAGCTCCCGCAGCCCGAGCCCTAAGAACGGCAAACACCACCACCGCCATCGTCGTAGCCGCAGCCCCGCTGTTCCTGCTCTGTCTTCTAACCCCCTCCCCTCCCTACAGGGCCTCAGCCTCTGTCCTCGCTCCAAAGAAGGCCAGACTTGCAGCCTCTCACCCTGCTCTGCTGCTAAGAAGGAGCGACTGGTCTCCCCCGACACTGTGTTGTCCCCCACCATCAGCCCGCTCAGTCCCCGCAGCCCTGTGTCTCCAGGTGGGGGGGTGACTGCACCGGAGGCCCTGGTCGCTGCCATCCTAGGTGAACACAGACCAGCTCAGGTTAGCCCCACAGGGGTCAAACAGATAGGAAAGACAGGGGAAACAGACACTGCATAGAATATAAACAACAATAGTTAAAGGAATACTTCACCTACAAAATGACCATTTCTTTATCAATGACTCACCTTGTGGTACCTCGAATTCTTAAAACAAAACTTTGTTTTTCTCGCATGCCTCCACAGTGACCGAATAATAAAAAAAACGGAGAAAATTCTTGATGAATTGAAGTAAATGGGTGGATGCGTTTAACATCAGCAAAACTATATCAAAACATCTGTTTACAAACTCTCACACAACTTGTGCAGTATAATCCAAGTCTCACTATCCGGTCGTATGCTCACTACTTCCCAAACACACGCATTTGAACAAAAACCTTACAAGTTAAAACACTTCACACTTGCATGATGAGTAGCGTGCCGGCACAAACGAAGCCGTTTTAAATAGAGGCCATCGATAAAAACAAAGTTTTCAAAGTTACACGGGTGAGTTAATGATATGCAATAGTCATTTTGTGGGTGAAGTATTCCTTTAAAAGGAGAACAACGGCAATATTCATGCATTCAGGGTCTGACCGGGTCCCACAAAGTCACATTCAGTGACTCCTCTTGTAGTTTGCAAACATTCCACATTGTAGCCCTGCAGTTCTGTCTCTGAATCTACCATCATCTCATACACTATGTGTATCCTGGAGTCAAAGATGTGTCCACACTCCTGAAGACAAGTGCTTTTATTTATAGACTCATAAGCTATATCATACGTAAACAAACATATTGAATGTGAAACCAAAGTCAGAGTAAACCTGTGATGGATGTGACCAGTTGTTTCTGACAGCAATATGTATTAGGGCTGCAACTAATGATTATTTTCATTGTCGATTAATCTGTCGACCATTTTCTCGGTTATTGGATTAGTTGTTTGGTCTTTAAATGTCCAAAAATAGTGATAAATGACGATCAGCGTTTTCCAAAGCCCAAGATGACGTCCTCAAATGTCTCAAAGATATTCAGTTTACTGTCATAGAGGAGTAGAGAAACCAGAAAATATTTTGGTCTGAAAAAGATTACTCAAACCAGTTAATCGATCAAAATAGTTTTTGATTGATTTAATAGTTAACAACTAATTGATGTTTGCAGCTCTAATATGGATCCATGTAAACAGTCTTGTATTAATATAAGGACCCTTGACCAGAAGTATTGATGGTATCATAGTTCACATCAGAGAGAGTGTGTGTGTGTGTGTGTGTGTGTGTGCGTGTGCGCGTCTGTGCGTGCATAGACCTATGTGTTTGATCATCAATGTGTGAAACATGCATTTTTTTGGACCAGGTGATGTTTTAAACTTTTAACTCTATAGTTCTTGGTCTGTATTCATAAAATAAATCCAAGAAAAAAGAAAGAGCATTTCACAACCTCAATTAATCTGAAATGTACATGTAACCTTGTGACTTGAACAGTTGTCTTAGATCAATGCTCTTTTTCCTAGCAGCTTTGTGAATACAGTCCCTGTTCTACAGAGTCAGTGAGTGGGTGTTTAGGCTAATGTGTTTGTTTTGCTTCAAGGAAGAAAATGATATGTAATTGTGTGAGCAAATAAAACACGAACAATCAGAAAGCAAACTGACCAAATACTGTTTATTGGACAAACACTGTTAAAGAGGTATTTGTATTTGTGTGTATATGTGGACTCAAGCTGCATAATGACACATAATGACTATGACTCAAGGTCAATAGTTTCACAGATAATCTCTGCTAATCAGCATAACCCTCAAACTTTATTCAAATCAATAACCTTGTCAATGTCCCACAGACAACCGCAACCGCCCCGAGTGTGAAAGGTTTCTTACCTTCCTTATTGATAAGATAAATAACATTAAAGCACAAATAACTCCTGCAAAATCTGTGGATATCCCCGGCCCTTATTTGGAGTTATTGCATTTTTTTTTTATTCCCATGCCACTACAGGACGTCCTCAGCACTGTCACATATAGGCATGCCATTATGCCAATCTGACCCAATCTGGCTGACATTCAAAGCTTTTGGACAAATTGCTGAGTTGTCATTTCTTTTTTTTAATACTAGAGAGAGTATAGTTTTGACGCGACTTTTAGAGGCACTAAGGAACAATTAAATATTTGGAAAATTTCAGAGTGCTTTTTGAAAACCACACAGTATGTAAACAGCTCTCCTTCGTGCTACACATGACTTATCACTGACTGCTGACTCTGGACACTGCTCTGTCCTGGTGCTGCTGGACTGAAGTGCAGCCTTTAACACTATAGAACACAAATGACTTATTAAGAGCCTGGGGGAATGGGCAGGAATCACTGGAGATGCACTGAAGTGGTTTTCCTCTTACCTTGTTTCCATCCAGGATTTTGAATCATCATCAGCTAGAGTCACCTGTGGAGTGTCCCAAGGATCTATTATATTTATTATATTTGCACTTCCATATAATTTGCATATGTTTTTATCTGTATTAAATCTGAGAGTGTATTCTTTTATTGCCATTGTTTATGTATGGACTCAGTGCTGCTTGATATATGTGCTCTTGTGTTGCTCATTTTTCATACACACACATACGTATATATATAAATAAATGTGTAAACAGTAGGACAATAGTGCTATGGTGCAGAGTGCAAAGGGTGCTGGAATAAATATGGAATAATTAATTATACACATGAGGTAAATATTGCCTCAGTACAAACAATATGTTGCAGCTGATGGCTTGTAGCAAACACGCTTTAACCGTCGCCGCCTGAAGTTACTCATCTCCCAGGGACAGTTTTAATTAATTAAGGTAGAGCACGCCCATGTGCACCACATGGTCTCTGCTCAACAACTACATTGGCTGCAGAGCAATGACAAGAAGGGTCTGAAGAAGTTGTTCAGGCAACTGTCTGCTCCACTCTGCACGCCGCCCTGCTGAGCCTGTACTTGAAGCAGCGTGGTCACGTTGTGTGTGAGAGCAGCAGACCCAGGTAAACGCTGTAAAAACGGTGCCATCTGAACCGTTAGCTTGTTAGCTCACCGCGTGTGTATTGGCTAAGATGAACGGCCATCGGAACGGTTTCCATAACAACTCGCTCATTGATGAAGACTGCTTCCTCTTCACCTCTGAGTCAGTCGGAGAGGGACACCCCGGTAAGTTTGTAATCAGTATGAACTCCCTGCCTGATAGTGTCCCCTCTCATGTGATAATTAGCCTGATAGCACCCTGTTAGCCTCTCAAACAAGGTCACGTTGCGTGTTGTTGTGTGTCAGCTGTCTACTAAGCACCCTGCGCATCCTCTACCTGTGTCAACACACTTCAGAAGTGCGTCCAAAGTGGCCCAGCTACATGTAATGCAAACAACAAACAACAGCAGACTGTTAACACGCTGGGCTAATGTTCACTTTGAAATGAAAATGAAGAGATAAGTTGGACCGTCGCGGCTGCATGCTAACAACACGGCTGCTAACTGTTAAGCTAACACGACGCCGCTGAAGTTAGCTTCAGATTCGTAGCTCCTGAGTCCACAGTTAAGAGGACATTTAACTTCAATTGCTAAACGATCCTTTGCACCACTTTCCGTTGTGAAAGCGTGTCAGAAATGTTGGGTAACGTTGGCTGACTGAAACACACTTTCAAAGTTGTCAAACCTTTTGTTCTATTTGTGAAAATACAAAAAAAAAGATTTTACTGCTGTTTTCCCAACCAAGACCACATTGAACACGGTCTCTTTCAAACACTGCTGTACTTACACTGGACTAGATTATAACTGAGGCGCCAGAGAATCTTTTTGTTTGTGAAGACTTTATTGCTTTATGAACATGCGGAAAGGGGATGTTTCACTGCTTTTTCACATCTAGAGAACTTTGGACCGGGTCCAGATCAAAAACCTTCATTATCCCGGAGAGGCTACAGATCCTTTAAACACACTTTCAGATTTGTAAGGCCTTTATTGTATTATTGTAATATATGTACACAACACATAGAAATGCTATTGATGTACAGTATTACTACAACATGGCTTCTTTTTTTTTCTTTTTGCATTTTATAAAAATGTAAGGAGAAATGTTATGTTATGTTTGGCAGATCCACAGACTTAAAATTCAAAACAATCTTTTGAGTGTTAGTTGACAAGTGTGCCATTTGTTTTAAAGTCTGTTCATAGTTGTTATAATAAGCCTCTTAATGTACAATTTAAAAGTCAGTTTCTTTATTTGCTAAACCCAGGGTGCTTGTGTAACATATTTTAAGCTTTAAAACTACACTTTGACACTGTAGTACCAATCATCTGGATACAGTTGCCAGTTTATTAGCTACGCCTTGCTAAAAACTAATGCCGTCTAATACGACTAATTCCTACTTTCAATGTTCAGTTTGTTGAAGCCATTTTTAGAGAGATTAAATTCAGCCTTATGGTCATTTTCCAGCGTGTAGTTTGTGGTGCTGTGGCGTTACATTAGTGAGGGTAGAATAAATGTTATAACTCATTCAGCATCCAAAATGTCCATAAACACCTTAATAAAACCTGAATATTCTAACCTTCTAATGAAGGTGATATTTATAGCAGAGCTGTTGTATTAAACTGGATTGGTTTGGATTCCCTAGGTGTACCTAATAAACTGGCCGTACATTTGTCCCATACTACATTTTAATTGGAGAACATTTCAGCAGCTTGACGTTTATTACGCTGCAGTTTTCAGTCTTACTTTGGGGCAGTGGGGGCAGCTCCATTGATAATAGGCTTACCAGTAGTCCTAAATATAGGTACTGCAGGGGCTTCTGATCATCTGTGGGTGTAAAGCAGTCACATACACATACTTTATAGTTGCAGGAACATAGAAGCACCTAAAGAGATCTCTACTGAGTGTGCGGCAAAGTGTACCCTTTACGCTTGTACTGCATTTATAGAGGGCAGATTACATATTTGGAACTCATCCGAACAGCTCAATCATCCTTGAAATTCTGTCATACCAGTCCTGAATTGTGTGTGAGGGAAATAATTGCAGCAAATTTCAGTGAGAACCTCCCTAGACTTGAGGAATTAGGGGGGTGGAAAATCAGAAGTTATCACAAATATTCAGTATAGAGCTGCAACAATGAGTCGATTGACAGAAAAATAATCGTCGGCTATTTTGATAATCGATTAATCGCTAAAATAATTTTTCGTGCAAAAAAAAAAGGCCGAAAATGTTGTTTTCAGCCTCTCAAATATGAAGTTATTCTGCTTTCCCCGGTTTTTATATCATATTAAACTGAATATATTTGTGTTTTTCCACAGATAAGATTTGTGACCAAATCAGTGATGCAGTGTTGGACGCACACCTTGGACAAGACCCTGATGCCAAAGTAGCATGTGGTAAGAAAGAAGAAGCTTTGTTGGCTATGGCAACCTTCACCTCCCTGTTCTTAATGATCCGTTATACTTAGTCTTACTCTCCCTCACGCTGCATGTCATTGTGTCCTCAGAGACTGTTGCTAAGACGGGGATGATCCTGCTGGCTGGGGAGATCACCTCTAGGGCCAACGTTGACTACCAGAAGATTGTCAGGGACACAATCAAACACATAGGCTATGACGATTCTTCCAAAGGTACAGTTTGAGATTCATGCACTTGAAGCGTTTTTCTTAAGTACACACTTCAGCAGTTATTCAAGTTTGTGTCCGTTTTTATTAAGATTTACACATAGGATTGTATCAAATCATCCAAAGGCTTTCATCAGTTCTATAGAAGTATTAGCAGTATTTTTTTGAATATCTAGCGAGAATCAAACCATATAGTGAACTCAAATTATCCCACATTGCTTTAGAAAAAGTAGTGATTGATAATCTGTAGTAAAAGTATTAGCATCAAAATATACCTAAAGTACCAAAAGTAAAAGTACTCATTCTTCTTTGCATTTGGCCCATTTCAGAATGAAATGTGTTTATATTATTGAATTATAATTATTAAGGCATTATTGTGTTCATCACTTAAATATTGTTGCCGGTAAATGAGGAGCTTTTTAACTATATATACAGCTGGGACACTTGTAAATTTCCCCAAGGGATCAATAAAGTTTTATCTTAATTTATAATAAAACATGATACATTATTGTTTGACTATATTGTGTACATTAACCTGAATCTTCAAAGTAATTAAAGTTAGAAAATAAATGTAGTGGGGTAGAAAAGTATAGCTTCTGACTTGTAGTGAAGTGGAAGTATACATAAATAAAGTGCATATCTGAGGGAGACTTTGTGAGGAAATAGTTTACTGAGGCTCACTGGGCTTTTTCTACAGGCTTTGACTATAAAACCTGCAATGTGCTGGTGGCTTTGGAGCAGCAGTCCCCTGACATCGCTCAGGGAGTTCACCTGGATCGAAAAGAAGAGGATGTAGGAGCCGGTGACCAGGTCGGAGGGCTCATAGATTTATGTTTGTGTTTGATCCACAGATGGGTAACTGTAGCCAGAAATGTGTTGGTAACAAAGTTTGTGATGTCATTTTGCCTCCATTTCTGCTGTGATTTGTGACCGCACCTCTCACAGGGTCTGATGTTTGGATATGCTACGGATGAGACTGAGGAGTGTATGCCCCTCACTATTGTCCTGGCTCACAAGCTCAATGCCAAGATGGCTGAATTGCGTCGAAATGGAGCGCTGCCGTGGCTCCGACCCGATTCCAAAACTCAAGTAGGACAAAAAAAAAGTTTAATTACATTTTTTATATATATAATAAATATATCAATATTTGATTGTACTTTCTTGGCAAAATATACATTTTTAAAGACAGCGTGCAGAAACGCATCAATGATTATTTTCATTATCGATTGATATTTTTTTAATTAATTGTATAAATTGCAAAAAATGGTAATTGCCCATGTCAGAGCTCAGAGTGACTTCTTTAAGTGGCTTGTTTTGTCTGACTTAAAGTCCAAAATCCAACGCTATTCAATTTACAGCATATAGAGCGGAGGCAACGACGTCCTTGCATTTAATATGATACAGCTCTAAGGCTTCGGGTCATTTTAGAATCCCTTTAGGAAAAAACTACACATCATTTTACAATGACATATTTACATTGCATAAGTATAGACTGTTTTGTATGCATTTGCAGTGTTGACCCTAGGTTGACTCCTGAGAAGGTGGGGAGGCAGGGTGTGATCACCAATATTTACTATTATTTCCCCTCAGGTGACTGTTCAGTACAGACAGGATCGAGGCGCCATGGTGCCGCTGCGTGTCCACACCGTTGTGGTCTCGGTGCAGCACGATGAGGCTATAAGTTTGGACGAGATGTGCAGATGTCTGAAGGAGCAGGTGGTGAAAGCGGTGGTTCCCAGTGGCTACCTCGACGATGAAACTGTATACCACCTGCAGCCCAGTGGACGCTTTGTCATCGGAGGGCCGCAGGTGAGACGAGAACATCTTTACACTCTCTAGCTCTTTAGTTCCTCTGCAGGAACTTGGATTTCAGTGAACACATGTTGTTCCAGTCTTGAGATCTTTTAACTACATTAGGCTGATTGCCCATATAGCAATACATTTTTAGCGGCAGCGTCTTTAAAAAAAAAAAAAAAAAAAAAACGCTCTGAGCGCCCTGCCAGAGAAAAAAATGCTTTATGGACACACCTTTTTTTTCATGGTACAGTCTCGCATGGAAAAAAAGTAAAAATTAACAAAATCATACTAAACGTATTTATCTTAAATGTACATAAACCTCAGACCTGTGTTTCCTCCCGCAGGGTGATGCTGGTCTAACTGGGCGTAAGATCATTGTCGATACTTACGGGGGTTGGGGTGCCCACGGAGGCGGAGCCTTTTCTGGGAAGGACTACACAAAAGTAGATCGCTCTGCTGCCTATGCTGCCCGCTGGGTGGCCAAATCTCTGGTGAAAGCTGGGCTCTGCAGGCGTGTGTTGGTCCAGGTGAGTGTACAAATGATCACAGTTAAAGTGATACCTTGCCCCAAATCTATATATGACAGTATCAAAGACTCAACCAGCTTTAGGCCTTTTATTTATTGGAGCTCCATCTGTATATTTGCCATGTTGCAACTAGAGCCCATCCAATGTTTAGGTCTACTATCAATATATGATGCAATAACACTAATTTGGTCAATAAATTTTTTCTTTTCTTTCTTTTTTTCTGCACTGCTGTCTCTTGTTACTTACTGCAGACATATTTGCTGATTTTAAAAGCTAATATGTAGTTGCCACCGTATTGACGTGTAGAAATGGTAAAAGTTGCAGATAACATTTATTCACATTCCTTTTTCACGGAGTGAAGATGCAAATAAATATAGAAAAATCTTGTTGCAGTATATGCTGAGTGACGTTCTGTTTTTTAAAATGTCTCTCCTGCCTCACAAACATTCTTAATGTTTGCATCTGGTTTAGGTGTCCTATGCTATTGGAATTGCCCATCCGCTCTCCATCTCCATCTTCCACTACGGGACCTCCCAGAAGAGCGAGAAGGAGCTGCTGGAAATTGTGAAGAAGAACTTTGATCTCCGTCCAGGAGTTATCGTGAGGTATCCTGTGGTGTCTTAATTTCACATTTTAGCTGACAAATTTGCAGTTAAGATCCACACTATACACCTTTTACACATGCGTCAGGTTTCTATAAATGTATTCTTTAATTTCTGTCTCAGGGATCTTGACCTGAAGAGGCCGATCTACCAGTGCACAGCAGCTTATGGGCACTTCGGTCGTGATGTCTTTTCATGGGAGGTGCCCAGGATGCTGAAATACTGAACCCCTCCTCTAATCTCCAAGCGGGCCTTAGGTGTACTACAGATAAACCTGTGTGCCCGTCTCCCCCCCCCACCCCCCCCCACTCTTCCTCCTCTCTCGCACAGCCACATCACCACAGCCTCTACGTCATGAAAAGATTCCCTTTCTCTACCTTTTTGTATTGTACACATCTCTATTAAATAACAATAGTATTTCAATTACAGATATAAAGTTGCCCAAGCATGTTGGATAAACTGTGCTTACAGATTTGAACATTGCTGCCAGCTTTTATTCATCATTATTCTGGCAGCTAACATCATTTTTTGTATGATTTAATAGTCATCTGTTTTCTGACACTGCTAAATAGTGGATTAACTTAATCTCTGCAGTATGTATTAATACTGTATTTATAGCAGATTTCCAAAATGACCATATGGGTATTTACCAGCTGACGGTGTTTTGCATGACATTTCTGGTACTCCTCAGCTTTTAATATCATAATCTCTCTGCAGTTTAGTCGTAGGAGTGATTTGTCATTTCGCCTAACTTCAACTAAACTTCAGCTCTGTTCCCTTCACACCTTCCCCTTCTCTGTTTTTGAAATTTTGAAGGCACAAATGGGGTCAAACACTTGTCGAGTAATCTAAAATCTTTCGTGTGCTGTCCCCTTCAGGCCATTTTCTTTCTGACGTTTTACAGAGAAGTCAGAAGCTGCTAATGACCTTGTGGTTATGTTGGACTGCACCATGAAATCACTTCGTTTTTTTTGTAATTTATTTTTTGTTGGTTTAAATGTCCTGTGACTGTTCCAAATGATGTTAAACGTGTCAATGTTCTTCTGACCAAGCTAAAGGCATGGTACAGTACTCCCCCTGACGGAGACTGACTGGGTGTAGCTACAGAGAAACCCACCTCAGTTGCCTCCAGGGCTGCCTTTATTCCATTGCAACATCGTGCTTAAAATAATTTATAGACTGCCGTTTGACTATTGTGGAACCTAACAGTTTGAACAGTAAGGAAGGGCAACTGAGTGCCACACGTTTTTGTATCTAAATGTTGTTTTCCCCTCAGTTGCACATGATTAGGGTCCTTGACACCTTCAGTCTCACCTGCTCCCAATGTGAACGGTGGATTGGCAAGTGTCGGCGCAGTGAATGTAAGACGTGGTATTACTGCTCTCGTCTTCTCAGCAGAGTTAGTTTTGTACACGTGAGGACATGGGCTCAGAACATGTTGACGTTATGTTTGTGGATTTTGAATATTCCACTGGAATTGCACAGCACATTGGTTCTTAGAGTTACCAAAAGTGGAAAAGGCGTCTATTTTCAGTGTTGTATTTACAGTAGAGTAGTTCTAAAATGAATGTTTATCTTGCATCTGAAGCTTGTTCTTTTTATTTATTTATTTATTTGTTTTTAAAAACATTATTCCGCTAAACCCCCATGGGTTATGGATGGCACAAGTCAGATTTTTCATGATTAGTACACTTGAGACAATCGAGGTTTGTCAAGGTTGCCCCTCTCCTTGTTCTTTTCATGGGAGTTTAGTGAGGAAACGCAGATAAAGTGATACTAGATGTGTGCCGGGGACCCTGGCCAGATTTGATCCCAAAGATGACATGAACACACAGTAAATGCCTTCGAATGCTTCCCCAGTTGCCCTTCTCATTGACTTTACTCCTGGATGTGTATCCTCACAATATAGTTGCTAAGCCTGTGTGAGGTTGTATTCAGATTTAAAATCACCACAGTTGGTACTTTGTCTGAGCTGTGTGTGCAGTTAGTGTGTCTAAAATGTCCTGATTATGTAGCCAGGTGGCACTGTGTCCTCATATAATACAGAAATTAAGGTTGTTAATTCTACTCTGATGACGCTGATATCTCACCTTT
>CALSBV010010773.1:11837341-11857122 GCA_943590825.1 Bovichtus diacanthus
GCTGAGCTTGTCTTAAAAGCAATGTTCGACATTTTGGGAAGTATGCTAATTCGCTTTCTCGTTAAATTGTTAACTGTTAAATTAGACGTCTGATGCCACTCTCATGTTTGTCTTTTGAATATGAAGCTATAGCTAGCAGCCGGTTAGCTTAGCTTAGCACAAAAGCTGAAACAGCTCGTCTGCCTCTCTCCAATGGTACAATAATGTGCCTACCAGCAACTCTGAGGCTCACTACAAAATAAACCTCATCAAAGAAATGTGAGACGTTTTTACAGGGTGTGTCTATTTCTAAGTTACTGCGCCCCACCAGGAAATAATGATAATCTTTATTAACCTTTGAACCTTTTGACAGAGCCATGCTAACTGTTTCCCCCGGCGTCCAGTCTTTGTGCTACGCTACGCTAAGCTAACTGGCTGCTAGCTGTAGATCCACGATTAACGGACAGATATCAGAGTGGTTTTTCGATCTCCTCATATAAGTCTCCGCCAGAATAGCAATAAGAATATTTGCCCAAATGTCCAACTATTCCTTTACTTTAAATGGTGATCAATTTTCAGCGTGTTCACAGCTTATTTTACACTGCCGCCAAGTGGCCAAAAATGTTAGTTTTAGGTTTAAATCACATCATTTCACTTGGTAGCCTTGACATTTTAACTAATACCAAAGTTACATATATCAACATGCTAATTCAGTCAAAAGGGTAGTTTCAATGATCCCACCAAACACTGACTTGTCTTGGGATTTATGTCTTTGTATAACTGTTTAGTCTGAACAAATAGAAAGACACATAAATCTCTGCTGAAAATGACTAATACATTATCACAAGTCAAAGGAGAGCAAATAAATGTCTTTATCACTGGATTAACTGGATCTTATCCCTGCATCTCTGTGGTTGTGGGAGGACATACTGGGAGTAAAACATAAAACAGAATATATCTGCATTATTGCACAATGTAAAGTTTTCTGGGCTGCGTCTTGATAAAGCACTCCTCCTCCTGGTTGCAGAGTCTACAGTGTATGTGCAGAGTGCCACGTAGTCCACCAGACTATGTGTGTGTGTGTGTGTGTGTGTGTGTGTATGTGTAGTTCAAACCCTAACTTGGTGCTCCAACAGTAATGGAAACCCAGTATTTATGAAAGAGGAGAAAATATTTGAATTGTCTGTTTCTGTCATAGAGTTTTGAGCTGAGCTTGTTGCTGAATCTTCTACTGGAAGGAAATGTAAGACTGTAAAAAGCTGTAAAGGAATTTAGGAGAAGCAGAGATGTTATAGGATAGAAGTTGTGGGTTTTAAGTAGAGGGGTGTGATAAAGGACACCAGAGGAAGAAGGCATTGCCGTGGATGTTTTGAGAGATATGTGTGTGGTCCTGTTTCACTGTTAGGAGATCATAATGATGGCATGAAAATGAATAATTAAATGCAAATGGAGAAAAATAAATCAGAACTGGAGTAAATAATACTTATTTTCTAAATGATACTCCCGAAGCTTGATTTTAAACAGCCCTCATTTGAAAAAAAAACAAACAAAGCTACTAAAGTGGCAGCGATGTGGGTTTTATATTATATGCAAGAGCATATTTCATAAAATATCTTATATCTGCCCTAAATCTAGACGTTGGCTGCTGTAAATGCTTGAATGTGGCTTGAAGTGAAGTGACAAATGTCTGCCAGATGTTGACTCAGTGATGGCACTGGATAATTGGTGTTGGTTTTATGTTAAATTTAGCATCATCTCTCCCTCTTTACCCAATGACGTGTCTTATGCAGGAAGCCTTGTCACGATTTTTTCCCTCCTTATTCTGTAATCCAGACGTGGATTTATTAAAATTCTTTCAGCTCAGTCGATTGCTCAAAATATCAGGAATGGGGGTGAATTCCAGCAACGTGGACAAAAGAACTCGGCTAATTCCTTGCAGATGTGTCTCTTGAGCTGTTGAGGGGAACACTGTGCTGCCCTCGCTGGAGAGAAAAGGGCCTCTGCATGGAGAAAGTCCAATGCATTACGAGCGAAAAACATCAGCGACCTGGTACAGCTAGTTCTGTCTGTCTGCCTGGTGTTCCAGGGAAGAGGCAGGAGGAAACCCGGGAACACATGCACATAGTTTTCACTCTCTGTATGCAGAATTAAAGCAGTGTATCATCCTCGAAGCACAAACACAATCACATGTTTAAAAAAAAAAGAAAAAAAGAAGAGCATCCGTAGGTGTTTTATACTGCGAACAAATTCTACATAGCTGAATGGAAGGAAAACAAACTACCCGAGGACCTATCTCTGAAAACAAAACAGACTATATTAATTAAATAGCAGCCAGATTAATCAGCCATGTTGCTGTGATTCAGTTTGGAAAGATTGTTGTGTGACTCTTTTCACTTTTTAATCCTCAGGAACTGATTATTGTGAAACCAAAGTCTCAGTTTCACAAATGCTTCTTCTACTTTATTAGGAATAGTGAGCCATTGGAATCCTGTATCAATCAAACATTTCCCACTTCCCAACAACTCACATACATCTGCAGGGAGGACACTTTTTCAGGCATTCATATAACTGCACTTGGCTCTGATTGGCCCAGACAGCTTACACAAGCTGAAATGAATCGTCACGTGACTGTGAAATGATGTGCGCCCTCAGTTATCCAAGAACAATACAACTGCTCCAACTGTAAATTACAGCCTGATTTAATTAGCTTGCTCTACTGTTAAACCCATTCTCAGACTATAAAGTATTTTTATTCCAACTTTGGTTCTTAATCTCTTCCACAGCTACTGTTTGGGCCGGATAGATTTTCACTGGAATCATGAATGTTTATGTTAATTTATAAATCGCATTGTGTTTTTACAGCTTCTGACAACTTGGGTTCATCTGTATTTCTCTATAATCATTAAAGATTGATAATTAAATGTGCAGCAATCAAAGTTAAAGGTACCCTGTGGAGTTGTTTTTTTTGTGCCACTACTAATACTATGGAGCGATGTTTTTATGGATGTTCTGATCTTGCCAATGTTTCACAGGTTTCACACTACTGCACTGATGTACATGTGAGCTACAGGTGGCAGTAACACAGCAAGAAATGTAGCACAATGCGCCCAAATAAAGAGAGAGATGCAAAAAAACTGCCAACAAGTTCATATGAAAGTTGCAGGTTTCAATTTGAATACATAAATGTTTTAGGATACACACATCTTGGTGGGTAAACATAACTTTGTTATTAAAAAAAAACCCACATGGCACCTTTAAAGTTATAAAAAAAAATAATTATTAAGAATTTAAAACTCAATAATATCTGTTTCCTCAGAGCTGTGTGGAAGCAGCCCCACAACTCATCAGATTTTGATTCAAATATTGTTTAACAGTTTAGTTAACTTCTAACTAGCCTGACTCTGTCCAAAGGTGACACAACTAGTCAACATGATATATATTGCTTGTTTAATCTGTACAAAATCTAAAATATAAAAAACAACTATTGCCGGTTTTATTACCGTTGGACCAAGCAGCAACTATTTCTGCTTCCAGTGTCTAGAATCAGACATTAGTTATTTCACTGCCAAAACACATCTGAAGAAATATGATAAGAATGTAGTGTTTGTCTAAAACAAGAGTATAATGCCACACTTCCCAAATAACTCCCTCAGGTACTGTTAGAAAATGGTATGCAGCACCTAATATTATTTTTCAGTCATCTGCCCCCTAGTGTCATCCGGGATATGGGACACTGTGATTGATCTGTTATTAGATCTATGTACTTTATAACTTGTTGCTTGTGGACTTTTAGTATTTCCATTTTTTTTTAAATACACACCAGCTCATAATGAACCTATGAATGCACATGTTGTAAACAACTAATCCAATTGTTTTGCTCTGAATTCAAGCTCTCATAAAAAGTTTTGATTTGAGTAACTGTAAAATCCTTGTGAACATTTGCTGTGGTTTTGCAGCAGCCATCCTGCAGTCAATTGTGTACATGCTAGAAACATTTCTGGTTTCGCTAGACAGAGGAAAATAAAACCTTGGATTACGTTTGCCAAGCTATGCATTATACCTCTGGCGTTAACAGCAGGGCGGTGATTTTCAGTGGGCTGCTGCAAATGACTTAGCCTCATCAGGAGAGGCGCGTGGGGTCACCAGTCAGCCACCAGACGCAGAAATGCAGATCGAGTATCACCACAGCCTCATTTTGTTTTTTGCTCAGAATAGACTAATTATGACTTTATAGACTTTACTGTGAGATGCATGTGATGAGTCTTTCACATTGTCAGCAAAGCTCCAACGCACACAGGACTGGGCGGAGGGGGTTTGTGGGAGATGGTTTTCCCAGAAGAAAAACAAAACTGAAAATGTTGCAGGGCCATCAAAGATTCCTGTTTAGGTTTCTAAGATCCTCCTATGAGAAAGTGCAGTGCAGAGACTTCTGGCAGAGTGTGTTGCACTTTGGTTGGGAGTTCATCCAACAGTCAGGAGAAAAGCTATTTATCATGACATTGTGTTGATCTGGCAGAGAAAGAATACATGAGGACAATATAGTATTTTATTTGGGTCATAATTATTTAAAACCCACCCTAACGAAGTAGGAAGAAAGGTTGAATCTGTTATTTTTATTTTTTTAATCTAACTGTTGATTGAAAATATGCATCTCTTCTTTGTAAGGGAGGAAACAAGTTGCACTGCTCTTTACTGACACACCTCTCCGGGCCAGAACAGTTATCAAACACATTTGGCTGGACATGATCACACATCGCGAATCCATCCAGTGGTTATATGAGCAGCAGCAGCAGACTTGTATAACAGATTCAGAAACCCCAAAAGCTGAACTCCTCCTCCTCCTCCTCCTCATCATCATCATCATCTCACTGGGCGCATCTGCAGGCTGCAGGAGCAGAGCGATATGAGTTTACACGGATACATTTAAACTGAGCTTTTCCTCTCTGCCCATTGGATATCCTTCAAACAGAGATGAAGGATATTTAAAGACAAGTGGCAACCCTGGCTCATTTGAAATAATCACTTTGTCACAGTAAATCTCCTTTAATTGAGTTCATAATGGGATTACGCATATTTGGCACGCCACTTTACGCATATGCGTGCGTCTATTTCTTTGTTTCCATCCTGCCAACTGCCCAGTCTCAGACAAATTCGGGGACCCAACAGGGAAATAACCAAAGAGCGTCTCTCCGGCAGACGCTACAGTGGTCACACAACGGTAAGGTTTTTAGTATCTTAAGCCAGGGCTCGGAGTACCAGCCACCGAGGCGCAAGGGCGCACCTCAGGAGCAAGTGCAGGCGCGAGCTGTCACCATCATTCGTGATGCAGACGTGAAACATCCGGACACTTCGAGCCAGCCGGTGGACCAGCAGCAGCAGCAACAGCAACAGCCTTCCCGGCCGGCGTCCAACGCGCACAGCCCACGCGGGCTCCCACCTCCACTCCAAAGGCTCGTGAGAGGGCACGAGCACCGCCAACATCACCATGACCGAACCAGTGAGCGCACGGGGACACAGAAGAGCAACAATGAGACTCAGGAAAAGGTCACAGTCAGTCCGCCTCTGCCCCGGAGAGCAGACATGATGGTCGGCGATGATCCCCACGACCCTTACAAATCCACTGATGATAATCCCTATTACAATTATTATGACGTTTACGAGAGACCGAGGCCGAGAGCGAGACCCGGATATGGCACAAGGAATCATCAGTACGGTAAAAGTTCTTAAAACAACATTAATGAGATATATTTGAGCCATAAAGAGGAGTTTGAGATGCTCCTCAATTGATGCTCTATCAATGAATACATCAGTGTGTTTGTCTATCTTGTCTTACTTTGTCTCTAAATATTTGCATCTATTTGTCATTTGTTAAAGTGTTTGTTGTATGAAACATATTCATTTACTGATTGATTCATGTTTTAGGTACCCCTTTTATTTACTGTCTGTTTATAGCTATTATCACTATTGTGATGTTGTTTCAGGTCTGCCTGATCTTGTACCTGACGCGTACTACATTCAAGCGTCTGCCTATGCCCAGAGAGTCCCAATGTACAACCTGAGATGTGCAGCTGAGGAGAACTGTTTGTCAAGGTAGAGAGAAAAGAGAGGGGGAAAAAACAGGGTTTGCATCCAAGTCTGAGTGTGATTCAGAGAGCTTTGAGCCATAACAACCACCTAAAGTGCTTGTGGGTGAGGGCTGCAGTGCCAAGTGGAACCGTGAGATGAGGTAAAATGAACCGAATCCTGCCACTGGTGGTGGAGACGGGTGGAGTGGTGGAGGATTTCTGTAAAGTTTAATCATAGTTTGCCCCAAGGAGAGAAAGCCCGAATGGTAAACACATTATAGACCAAACAACCCCTTGCCTCCAAACTATTTTTCCACCCACCATAGTCGGCTTTCACTCAGACACTCAGAATATGTGGGGGGGGGGAGGGGTCTAGCAGGAAAAACAATCTTAGTGACGTAACTGTGTCCACATTTGACCTGTTTTTTTCCCTGTAAACTTATGCTCTTCCTTTGCTTTGTGCCTGCAGCTCAGCCTATACGTCCAGTATAAGAGACTATGACACACGAATGCTGCTGAGGTTTCCTCAGAGAGTAAAGAACCAGGGGACGGCAGACTTCCTCCCCAGCAGGCCACGTTACTCCTGGGAGTGGCACAGCTGTCACCAGTGAGTACAATGTCATGTCACCGTCACACGCAGAAAGGCTTTTCTCTTGCATTGTTTGTTCTCACTGGCCAACGTGCAGACATCAGTTACAGTGTTTTACATGAAGATTTCACGCATAGCAAAAGATCTGGATCCAGTTTTGGAGTTTGAATTGGAGACAGAACATTTTCTTCTCACATTGCACATCTGTGTCGTTGTTTTGTTCAGCACATCAGTTGTTTCCAAAAGGTACTATCTCTCAGTAAACTATTTGTCTTTTCCAGTTGTGGTATGGCACCCCCTATTGAACCACAGTTGTGTTACTTTTGGCTATCTTTTTTATAGGGTTATATATAGCTTTGCAGAGATTTGGATATCAGGGCTTTTATTTATATCTTTAAGCTTTTAAAGACGTCATTTTCTTTTAGGGCAATCTCAGCAAAAAGGCAGTAAAGCACACTTTCAAAAGAATTATGAACTTAAAATGACCTTTGAATTCAGTTGAAATTACAGCTGCAAAACCAGATGTTATAAAATAAAGTTGTGTGATGAGGATAATGAACCAAAAAGGAAAACCGCTGGTTTCTTTATTGAGCTTCTGGAAACGTGCCCAGTTTTCCTTGGTTCCACAGAAACTACCTCAGTCCATAGCTATGTTGGGAAACAACCAGTCCTCTGTGCTAATCCCCAAAATGGAACACCGTTGGCAGAGATCCAATAAACTTTTCATGTAGACTGTATATATTTCTTGTCAGTGTTTTGAAAGTCAACTTGTGTTAAAATCCAGACATTTTTTTGTCTTTCAGATAATGGATTGAAAGCGGATTCAGATTCCATGTAGTGTAAATGTTAATCAGTGATAATGTAAATGTCTCTCAGGAACCAAAAAGTCCTCTGGTGGTTCTCAACTAACAGTGTGTGGTTGTTTTATTAAGTCCCAGATTGATGTGGATCTCACTCACTTTAGATAAAAAAAATGAACACTACTGCTGCTGCTGATCCACAGGCACTTCCACAGCATGGACGAGTTCAGCCACTACGACCTGCTGGATGCCTCCACGCACCACTCGGTGGCTGAGGGCCACAAGGCCAGCTTCTGCCTGGAGGACACTTCCTGTGACTACGGCTACTACAGGCGTTTTGCCTGCACCTCACATACCCAGGTCTCAAAGATACCTGCTGCAAAGATGACATGTTGCTGACTTTAAAGCAGCTCTTAGCAATATCTTTTATATTAACAAACGATAACTAATTGTACATGAAAGAATTATCACAGACCCTCGTTTCCCTTCAGCTCTGCTTTTAGCTTCTTTAAGCTCATTGTTTTGGTTTTACTGCCCACAACTTTACTGGTTTGATTCGCTCTTAATGCTCTCATCTGCTAGTTTCCTGCCATAGTAGCTAAAACATCTGATAGAAACACACTGTACTCCACCTGCTCAGCATCAAAGTAGACAAAGTTAGAGACTAGCTTGTGAACATAGTGGTGCATTTAGCATTTAAAAAGCTAGTTATTTTACCTGGGGACCAAAACAGAGCTTAACTGAGAGTGAAAATTGGACTTCATTCATCAGGAGGCAAGAAACCTGACTCCTATACTGCTCTGTGTTTGCAGGATGTGTAATTACCGGTAAGCAACTTGTGCCAGCAAGTTTGCCACATCAACTGTATAGGGCTATAATATGCCAGTCTTCTGTTTACAGCTTGTTTCTGCTGCCCCGAAGTGGCCAAAAAAACCCAGGTTTAGGCTATCAACCTCAGTTCAGTTATTTTTATTCACACACAGTTATAACAGCAACAGTTATTAAGTACAATCACAAGACATAATGGAGTTATGTAAAATAGGACTATCTGAAGTTTGAGAATAGGGGCCCAAACACAGAGCAGATAGTATTTCAAATATTTGTTTACTTACACGTCTTGATTAGAACAAGTGCATGTATTATACAGTAACATTTACAACCTACAAACATCTAAGACTAACCAAAGACCCTAAAAACTGACTAACCTTTGGTGTTTTCATGAGCTCTAAATCGTAATATGGAAACAACACATAGCGTCTGGATAATGGTTTGGCTTAGACTAGCGGCCTAGTGAAGATTCATACTGCTATCCAAGTAGGCTGAAACAGTTTGAAGCTTTATGTCACTGATTTTGTCCCAGACTACACACAAATATATTGCTTTACGTGGCTAGGTCTAGGTCACTCTACACTACATGGACAGCAACCAACAGTTACAACCTAATACCATATTACAAATTACAAGTGAGCAAAAATTGCAATGCAATACGTGAATTAAATCAAAGTTTCTTACCACCAACATGTCATGTTTCTGCATAATATGACATCAACTCGGCAAGTCGTGTACGAAAATGTTCGCCGTCTTTTCCAGTTGTTGTTCTGACTTGACAGAATGTTCATGGGCGTTCACATGAATTTTCCCAGTCGGGAACTAATTTTTCCGATTATTCTGACACCACATGAACGCAGCACAAGTGTCCCAGTAAATCTTGACAGTGAGTCTGCATGCACAATACCAGGACCCTGAAACTGAAGCAGCTAAATGGAATTCAGCCGTCATTGATTTGATCATTAACACCTGTGCTGTTCTTACTGTGACATGTCAGAATGTCTTCAATGGAAAAGACCTTTGAATTATACTGGTTGCAAATTGAAGGCCAGTTCACCTTGAGTGATATAGCTATAAAGATAACTTAATGGAGTGATACCTTTTTGCACAATCACAATTGAATGGTTCCGTTTAATTTGGGTTCAGACCAAAATGTGTTTGTTTATATAATGTTCTATGTGGATGCTGTCCAATCTGCAGGGCCTGAGCCCAGGATGTTATGATACCTACAACGCAGACATCGACTGCCAGTGGATCGACATCACAGATGTCAAACCTGGAAACTATGTCCTCAAGGTTTGTTAGAAATACCAGAAGACATTTATCCGCCTCGTGAGACACTAAACCCCTTTTAAAAAGTTACACTTGTGTGGAATCACTTTGCATCCGTGAACATTTGGTTGAAGTCTATGTTGTTTATTTATCTTTATTGCTGTGTTATTGATTCTTATATTTTTTTACATTTGGTTGTTTTCCACAGATCAGTGTAAATCCGCACTATCATGTCCCAGAATCAGACTACAGCAACAACGTCGTGCGCTGTGACGTTCGCTACACCGGCAACTACGCCTACGTGTCAGGATGTCACATGTCATCGTGAGAATCACGTCTCAAGTGACTAATTTTTATTTGATATTTCTTGCATTCTCCATTAATCCTCATGGTGGTTTTTTTTTTTTTCAGGTATTAAGACTCAACAACTCAGCAGAGATGTTCTGTAATTGATAATTCAGAGGACTGCATAGAATTAATGTTAGACATGCATTTTATCATTTAAAATACTCCAAATTTTGAAAGAAAAAATGGGAATCATCTGACGTCATAGTGCCTGAAAATGTTGAATTGCTTGTGTGGGGAAGCAGTTTTCCTCCCCACTGATAAGTCTATTCTTATCTGTTATTTTCTTTAGAATAGTTTTCATGTCTTACTTCAATTGCATTGTACTGTATTCTTTGCATTTTATACCACTTGTAAGATACTAAGAGAATAAAATCTATGAAATGTAGAAGCTTAGCAAGTTACCCTTGTTGTTAATTCAATATCAATTATATCACTATTTTAAAATGAATCATCTGTAAAGGAAAATGTATTTGTTATATTTATATGCAACGGAAGAAACTCTCTTTACTCCAAAGCATTTGTTGAAACTGAGTTGAATTAAACTTTGTGATATTGTATCACTTTTGTAGACTGGCCAGTTTGAAGTGACTTCCTCATATTGGATTTGTTTCTTACTTTTTTCTATGTATTTGTGTCTGAATCACAAAAATAGACACACAAAACAAATACAAAAGGTTAAGGGTTAGAACCGCAAACTACTGATAATCTTCTTTACACATTATGTTTATTTTTTAATGAATCCATTAAATGTTTGGTCCATAAAATGTCAGAAAATAGTGAAAAATGCCTCTCAAAAGTTCCCTGAGCCATCTTCATATAAAGATAGAAGCAAAGGCTCACATTTGCTGGAACCAGAAAATGTTTGGCATTTTTTAATAAAGAAGTACACCAGCTATTTAATATTTAAACTTGCATATAGTTGTTGCACTTGTGAGAAAAAGCTTAAAAAACAAAACAAAAAAGTTTAAAATGAAAGCAGCAGAGGCAGAAATATTCTGATCAATCATGTGTTATAATAATAACGAAATTGTACATCAAATAATAAAAATGTAGGGTAAGGAAACAATTGGAGTAAATTTGAATGTCTGAATAATCTAATCTTTTGCTTATTTATTAAAAATGTTGAAGTTTTTAATAGTAGTCAAATACCTTTTAAAATTGGTATCTATAAAAAATATAAAAGGGGGTAGTCTTCATTCATATGTTGTTATGGATATAATATTTTAAGTATAATTTTGAGGTACTTGTACTTGAGTATTTGTATTTACGACACATTATACTACTACACTACATTTATTTAATTACTTACTAGTTTTATTTAATTAGTTACTAGTTACTTTGCAGATTTACATTATAAACACAAAATATAAATCAACAAATAAAATACAATGGAGGCCTATTGTTATGGGCTAAGTTGCTCAACAGTATATAAGTAGTTAAAATTAGCTCCACCTTTACAAGCTGCAACATTTAAGTGATGAACAGATTAATGCATTCATAATTCTAACTCAGTAATATAATATATATTATTCTGAAATGGGCCATTCTGCATAATGAGTTATTTTATTTTTGGTACTCCTAACTATATTTTGATGATAATACATTTAAACGTTTACTTAAGTAACATTTTGAATCAGAATCAGAATAATTTTTTTTGCCAAGTAGGATTTCACATACAAGGAAGTTGCTTTAGTGTATAATAGTGCATACATAAACACAATGAGAGAAATAAAATGTCAAATAAAAGCAAATACAACATTTTTATATAAAACTACTGTATCCATCCATCCATCTTCAACCGCTTATCCGGGGTCGGGTAGGGGGCAGGGGGCAGGGGGCCCCAAACTTCCTTTTCCCGGGCCACGTTGACCAACTCTGACTGGGGGACCCCGAGGCGTTCCCAGGCCAGTGTGGAGATATAATCTCTCCACCTCGTCCTGGGTCTTCCCCGTGGTCTCCTCCCAGCTGGCTGTGCCTGGAACACCTCCCTAGGGAGGCGCCCAGGGGGCATCCTTACCAGATGCCCGAACCACCTCAACTGGCTCCTTTCTACGCAAAGGAGCAGCGGTTCTACTCCGAGCTTCTCTCGGATGACTGAACTCCTCACCCTATCTCTAAGGGAGAAGCCAGCCACCCTTCTGAGAAAACCCATTTCGGCCGCTTGTACCCGCGATCTCGTCCTTTCGGTCATGACCCAACCTTCATGACCATAGGTGAGAGTAGGAACGAAGATAGACCGGTAGATCGAGAGCTTTGCCTTCTGGCTCAGCTCTCTTTTCGTCACAACGGTGCGGTAAAGCGAGTGCAATACCGCGCCCGCTGCTCCGATTCTCCGGCCCATCTCCCGCTCCATTTTCCCCTCACTCGTGAACAAGACCCCTAGGTACTTGAACTCCTTCACTTGGGGTAAGGACTCATTCCCTACCCGGAGTAGACAATCCACCGGTTTCCTGCTGAGAACCATGGCCTCAGATTTTGAGGTGCTGATCCTCATTCCAACCGCTTCACACTCGGCTGCGAACCGATCCAGTGAGTGCTGAAGGTCACAGGCTGATGATGCCATCAGGACCACATCGTCTGCAAAGAGCAGCGATGAGATCCCAAGCCCACCAAACTGCAACCCCTCCTCCCCCCGACTACGCCTCGATATCCTGTCCATGAATACCACAAACAGAATTGGTGACAAAGCGCAGCCCTGGCGGAGGCCAACACCCACCGGGAACGAGTCCGACTTACTGCCGAGAACCCGGACACAACTCTTGCTTTGGGCGTACAGGGATTGGATGGCCCTCAAAAGCGCCCCCCTCACCCCATACTCCCGCAGCACCTCCCACAGTATCTCCCGGGGGACCCGGTCATACGCTTTCTCCAGGTCCACAAAACACATGTAAACCGGATGGGCATACTCCCAGGCCCCCTCCAGGATCCTTGTGAGAGTGAAGAGCTGGTCCGTTGTTCCATGGCCAGAACGGAATCCGCATTGTTCCTCTTCAATCTGAGGTTTGACTATCGGCCGAACCCTCCTTTCCAGCACCTTGGAGTAGACTTTACCCGGGAGGCTGAGCAGTGTGATACCCCTGTAATTGGCACACACTCTCTGGTTCCCCTTTTTATACAGGGGAAACACCACCCCGGTCTGCCACTCCTTAGGCACTGTTCCCGACTTCCACGCAATGTTGAAGAGACGTGTCAGCCACGACAGCCCCTCCACACCCAAAGCCTTCAACATTTCTGGACGGATCTCATCAATCCCCGGGGCCTTGCCACTGTGGAGTTGTTTGACTACCTCAGTGACTTCCACCAGGGAAATTGCTGATGATCCCCCATAATCTTCCAGCCCTGCCTCTATCAAAGAGGGCGTATTAGTCGGATTGAGGAGTTCCTCAAAATGCTCCTTCCACCGCCCGAGTACCTCCTCAGTTGAGGTCAACAGTGTTCCATCCCTGCTGTAAACAGCTTGGATGGTTCCCCGCTTCCCCCTCCTGAGGTGCCGGACAGTACGCCAGAAGCACTTTGGTGCCGACCGAAAGTCCTTCTCCATGGCTTCTCCGAACTCCTCCCACACCCGCTGCTTTGCCTCTGTCACGGCCGAGGCCGCTGCCCTTCGGGCCTGTCGGTACCTTGCAACCGCCTCTGGAGTCCCCCGTGATAACATATCTCGGAAGGACTCCTTCTTCAGTCGGACGGCTTCCCTGACCACCGCGGTCCACCACGGTGTTCGAGGGTTACCGCCCCTTGAGGCACCTAAGACCTTGAGGCCGCAGGCTCCCGCCGCAGCTTCAGCAATGGAAGCTTTGAACATTGACCACTCAGGCTCAATGCCCCCAACCTCCACAGGGATGCCAGAGAAACTCCGCCGGAGGTGTGAGTTAAAGGTCTCTTGGGTATGGGCCTCCTCCAGACGTTCCCAGTTCACCCGCACTACCCGTTTGGGCTTACCAGGTCTGTCCAGACTCTTCCCCCACCCCCTGACCCAACTCACCACCAGATGGTGATCAGTTGACAGCTCCGCCCCTCTCTTTACCCGAGTGTCCAAAACATGCGGCCTCAGATCAGATGATACGATTACAAAATCGATCATCGATCTTCGGCCTAAGGTGCTCTGGTACCATGTACACTTATGAGCATCCTTATGTTCGAACATGGTGTTTGTTATGGACAGCCCATGTCTAGCACAGAAGTCCAATAACAAACAACCACTCGGGTTGAGATCAGGGAGGCCGTTCCTCCCAATCACGCCTCTCCAGGTGTCTCACGCCTGCCCACGTGCGCGTTGAAGTCTCCCAGAAGAACTATGGAGTCCCCTACTGGAGCCCACAACAGGACTCCATTCAGGGTCTCCAAGAAGGCCGAATACTCTGAACTGCTGTTCGGTGCATATGCACAGACAACAGTCAGAGTTTTCCCCCCCATAACCCGTAGGCGTAGGGAGGCGACCCTCTCGTCTACCGGGGTGAACTCCAACGTAACGGCACTCAGCCGGGGATTTGTGAGTATCCCCACACCCGCCCGGCGCCTCACACCCTGAGCAACTCCAGAGAAGAATAAGGTCCAACCCCTATCCAGGAGTACGGTTCCAGAACCGAGACTGTGCGTAGAGGAGAGCCCAACCAGATCTAACTGGTAGCGCTCCGCCTCCCGCACAAGCTCCGGCTCTTTCCCCCACAGAGAGGTGACGTTCCACGTCCCCAGAGCCAGCCTTTGCCGCCCAGGTCTGGTCCGTCGAGGTCCCCGACCTTCACTGCCACCCGTCTGGCAATGTACCCGACCCCAATGGTTCTTCCTGCGGGTGGTAGGCCACCGGCCACCAGGCGCTCGTTGACGGGCCCCCCTTCCAGGCCTGGCTCCAGACGGGGGCCCCGGGCTTCCTCCGGGCAGGGTCACACCTCCTCTTTTTTGATGTGCCATTGGGGTTCTTGAACCATTCTTTGTCTGGCCCCTCGCCTGAGACCAATTTGCCATGGGAGACCCTACCAGGAGCACTAGGCTCCCGACAACACAGCCCTCAGGTTCATAGGAGCACCCAAACCCCTCCACCACGGTAAGGTGATGGTTCTCGGAGGGGCAAAAACTACTGTAAAAATTCTGAAATAAAAAAATGTGTACAATAAACATACATAAAGGAAATGCAGTGAGTGTATGACAAATGAATGTAGAGTATATCTGAATTAAAAGTGGAAGAGCTGCGCAGTTTTAAAAGTGATAGTATTGTGCAGAAATGCGCACTGAATGAGTATTTTTTGTTATTGCAACTCCTACTCAAGTTAAATATCTGAATACTTATTCCACTGCTGAAGGTGGATCTGTATTGCATAATATTAACATTAACCATAAAATGAAATCACAACCTGGGCCTCCAGGCCGGCAGGGGGCGCCACATAGACATTCCATGGTGTTTGAATCCAGGGATTTTTATCAGGCTGCTAAAGAAACTGGAGTCAACCACCAGCAGTGTGTGTGTGTGTATGTGTGTGTGTGTGTGTGCCATAGGATCACATATTACCTACAAAACTGCTCGTTTTTCTAGTTAAAATGCATCCAGTGAGAGTGTCGATCCCGTCGTTTCGGTCAGAAAACAACTCGATCGAGAAAGGATTCACGGTAAGCTGCTCCACAATAATAACCTCTGTGTGTCTGTGTGTGTGTGTGTGTGTGTGTCTGTGTGCGTCTGTGTGTGTCGTCTGCCTGCTGCTGTCATCACTTTTAATTTTTACTCGCATGTTATTTCTGTACCCTGGAAATAATAATCCACCGTCTGTTTTAACAGCAAGCAGCTTAAGTGTCGCTGTTACGCTATGATTTGCTGTCTGTTCGGCGCTGAGTTGTTTTTACACTCTGTAAACATGTCAGAGCTCAAATCAATTCATTAAGGAATCTAAAGAGCAACAACTTAAATTGGGACAATGCAGAGAAGACGTGGACTCTAGATTGTAATGCAACGTATCGTTTGTTTTGCGAAGAACTTGTGTCTTAAGTAAAGCACCCGGGATGCCCAGCTGTCTGACAGAAATACAGACTGATTTAAATAAAGCTGCAGACATCAAGTCATTGCACAAGGAACCGCATATTAAGTGTTAACGAACCCTTTGACCCCCCCCCTTTATAAATGTCACCTTAAAGGCGTGTACCACAAATGTAGTGCTGAAATGAGACACATCGTAAAAATATATTTAAAAAACTGTTCATAATCAGAGGCTGAGATATACTGACTTTAAGGTCAACCTCCCAAAACATTAGAGCCTACATTTCCCTTAAGTGCATTAACTCCATGCATTCATATTTCATTGTTAAATAAATGAATAAAAAATGACGACCTGATAGTGGAAACACTGCATTTTTATAATGACATTGAGAAAAACATTGTATTTAACGTGGTTTTGTCATGGCCGATACCTGATCCCAGTAATAAGGTAAGTATCGGCTCTGATACTGACCCAGTATAATGAACCAGTTCATCTATAATAGGGGTTTTGCGATATACTGGTATAGATAATACCAGTGATATGAACACAAATGAAATATTGCTATCATGTTAATAATACGCATATGATAATATCATGCAAATAATCCAGCGCCTCTTAAATAATTTATTTTCATTCTCGCTTTGTCTCCGTCCCCAACGCCCCAGATTCAAATAAGTGTAATTTGTTTGCCAAAAAAATAGACAAAACACACAATAAAAGTTAAACATGAGTTTGATTGATAGTATTATTAATATATATATATATATATATATATATATATATATATATATATTTTTTTTTTTTGTTTTTTTTTTTCTATAGATATTGCGTTAATATCGTTATGAATTATTTTGACCACAATAATCGTGTAGTAAAAATCTGATATCATGACAGCCATAAGAGGTAAAACTATCCAGTAATGGAAGAAAATAAAACAAAACAACTCCTACATCCTTTTAATCATCTTGTGACCGCTCAGACTTATCTTGGGATCCTTTCAGGTGTTCTGACCTCCTGGTGGGAAACTAGTGTTTTAGACAAGACAGCCCTTATAATGCAGTGGCAGCAGCATAAAGAGCCCTTCCTGTTTCAACATGACAAAAACAGCCTTGTTTGGTGTGGAGTGACGCCCAGCAGCATATTGACATCCATAGTTTTCAAATATGGGTGTGACGTATGAATATGTTTTTTACAATAAGAAACCACAGTGTTCTTTATTAAAGGAGGCAAACACTGTATACATTGAATGTCATCAGCCTCTTTGGGACATTTTTTCACCTTTTTTTGGGGCAGTTTTTTCCACAGTGAAGACCACATTTTATTTAAAAGTCTCTGAGTTGTTCCAGGGTTAATTAATAATTCTGACTTGTTGCCTCTGTGTCTTTGGAGATGCTGTATAGGTTTATGTTGCCAGTACAGAATTGCAGTAACAACACTGTCTGCTGTCATTTAAGCAGACAGTGGATTTCCTCATTTACATAATGCTGGCGAGAAGAGCGAGAGAAGTAGAAGTCTGTTTAGGGATGTTAACAGTAAAACTGACGGATCACATTTTTTACAGAAGCCAGATGTTTCCTCTTGATAACTTGCTGACATGACTGCATCTGACTCCGTCAGCTGTCGCACACCAACTGTCGGCACTGGGTGGGCTCATTTTTAGCTGATGGGCTCTGGTGATAAATCGTTGTTTTCTACTGACTCTCATCAGCATTGATAATTTTTTGCTGAGAACAGTACTTTTTTTCTTTCTTTCAGGTTTTTCGAATTGACGTGCTGATGAATGGCAGACAACATGCTGTTGAGAAACGCTACAGTGAATTCCACGCATTGCATAAAATGGTGAGCTCAGTGCATCCCCCAAACTTTCTGATCATTTAGTGGTGGAGTATTAACAAATTCCTCCTTTCCCTTAACCATAGCCCTTAATAACTTGTGATTTTTACATACAGTATTAACCACCAATTTTGATGATTTTTTTTTCACTCAAAAACGAAAAAATGTAATAGATACAAATGTATTTATATAGCCCATTTTATACAAAAATATGCAATATAATGTGCTTCATAAAACATGCCTATTTACCTATATACTAGTGAAAAATATATAGGCTAGAGGCAGTAATAATTAATAGAATTACGGCAGCAAATAAATAAATGATTAATGTGCTTCCTAGTGGTTAACCACGTTCACCATAGCAGTTTGTTTGAGGTCGTAGCTTTACAGATGAGTTTCTCTTCCTGGTATTGTGCACGCTGTCTCACTGTCATGTATTATTGTGTTAATGTCATTAGTAACACCTGTACTTTTTCTACTGTGACAAAGTCAACATGTCTGCTATAAAAATTTTTTAAAAAAGAGCCAATTATGGTTAACACACAATGGGTTAAAAATGATTTATATATATATATATATATTTACATATATTTATATATATTTATTTATGTATATATATATTTATTTATATATATATATATATTTATTTATTTATGTGTATATATTTTTTTTAAATCCCTCCAGCTAAAGAAGAGCATAAAGCCACCTGAGATCCCTTCCAAACATGTCAGAAACTGGGTTCCCAAAGTCCTGGAGCAGCGGAGGCAAGGTCTGGAGCTCTACCTGCAGGTACGCTGACACAGCTCCACCCCACCGGCTCGTCTGAATAAAGAAACAAAACCTTTTGAGGAGAGGTTAAGACAATTACAATGACCTACTTTAGTATACAGGACACATAGGTGACATGATTGATGCCTATTAGCCTGTTCACAGAATATATGATATCATAGCCATCATCCATTTTTGGAATAATAGGTATGATTTAAGAGGGAACTCCTTCAAATTATTCCCACTAATGTGTTTTTTTTCTGATTTGAGAAAACGCTTCCTCACACTTCGTGCTGTCAAAGCATGGAACGAGCTCCTAAAGGATGTAGTGCAGCGGGCTCCTTCATAAAAATAGATTGGTTATGGATATTTTGTATAATTATAAAGCTAACTTGTGATTATTTGTGACCCAAAGTAAACATTTAAAACTCCAGTACAGATGTAGGCAGATTAAGTTCATTCAAATCGTTCACCAAAAAGGTCATGCAGGTCACTTCAGTTGTGCACCGCAGCTCCACGTGCACATTGCAATTTGCTTTTGTTTTGTCTCTTTTGTCAGTCTATAATTATGGAAAACGAAGTTCTTCCAAAGATATTCCTGGATTTTCTGAATATCCGCCATTTTCCTTCAGTGCCAAAAACAGAAAGCTGTGGGTGAGTTGAAACTCTATGAAATAAAAGACAATTGGTTTTATTTATATATATATATATATATATATATATATACGTGTGTGAGAGTTTGTTGCCAGGCTACTGGAAAGTTAGGTGGCTTAAGTTTTATTTTTCTCCTCTAAGGTCGTTTGATACAGAATCAGAAGAATCAAGGTGAGTCGTTTTATTTCAGTGAATATATTTTTAAAAGCTATGTATGATGTATGTATGTACAGTGAAGGAAATAATTATTTGATCCCTTGCCGATTTTGTAAGTTTGTCCACTAACAAAGAAATGTACAATCTATCATTTTAATGGTAGGTTTATTTTAACAGTGAGAGACAGAATATTTTTTTAAAAAATCCAGAAAATCACATTATATAAAATATATAAATTGATTTGCATTTGATTGAGGGAAATAAGTATTTGATCCCTTACCATCTAGCAAGACTTGTGGCTCCCACAGACTGGTTAGATTAGTCCCCCTCGCTCTAAGAAAGTACTCCTAATCTCAACTCGTTACCTGTATAAAAGACACCTGCTTTAACTCGTTACCAGTATAAAAGACACCTGCCTCAACTCGTTACCTGTATAAAAGACACCTGCTTCAACTCGTTACCGGTATAAAAGACACCTGCTTCAACTCGTTACCGGTATAACAAACACCTGCCTCAACTCGTTACC
>CALSBV010010773.1:11862122-11886209 GCA_943590825.1 Bovichtus diacanthus
TATATATATATATATATATATGTGTGTGTGTGTGTGTGTATATATATATATATATATATATATATGTATGTATGTATGTATGTATGTATATATATATATATATATATATATATATATATGGAAATTCCTTTCAGTCTGTAAGCATCTTATTTTTTACTTTATACATTAATTATGCAGTTTTAAAATTCCCCAAATCTCTAAATTTGAAAGCATGTGAGTTAGTAAATATGTTTGTTGCTTCATGATGAACCAGTTCTGTTTACAATTCTTACAACTCTTCTGTAGCATAAACATCTGATTTGTGATTGATTAGTTTGTATTTCCCCAAATCTCCACACAGAAGATAATACATGAAACTATAAAAGAACAGTACAATATATGCAATGAATTTATAATGAGGATTTATTTTTGTTCCGTGCAATATTGCAATGACTTTAGCATGTTTTGTCTTTACATAATTTATATGGTTTCCAGCTAAGTTTGTGGTGGATTAGATATGTATAGTAAATTAATTGTAAAACTATTGTACACATCTTTTCTGTAAAAAGTGGGAATGGACTTCTTACAGAAACATTTCTTCTATTCTTTCCTTTCAGATGCATTTTCAAATGTTGTGATTGAAGGTGTGGTTCATGGAGTTTTCTATCCAGATCTACAACCAAGGTAGATCTGCAGATCCCAATCTGAGGACACGTCACTGCAAACAGACGATTCATGTTTTCACACCGTTCTGGGTGTGAAAACATGAAGGACGTGAAACGTTAAGATGCACTGAGCCAAAACAGAAAACAAAAACCCATATTTTTATTATCTTCTCTCGATAAATCACTGGCACCATCACCATTAAGTTTTCTTGAACTAAGCAACATTGACCCATATTTCAATGGATTTGAATCCTAAGAAAACAATATGAGCAAACAATTTTTGTCAGCTGTAAAATGTAACTAATATTTGAACAGTTTGGCAGGTAAATGTTTTTAGGCATTAGAACTAAAAGAAGTAAAAACTAAAAATATCATTTTCAGATTATAGCAAATAATAACTTCATTCTTTCTTAAGAAAGTAATAAGTGAACTTGACATACGGTATCAACTGGAAATAGAGATAAGAGGAGGGGAGAACTAAAGTGTTTTTAGCACGTAAATACCAGAAACTCTGGGGAACCAGGAAGGAGATGCTGATGCCAGCTGGACTGAAGGTTAGTTTTCCAGACAGAGAGGAGGCCAAAGCACAGGGCTGCAGTGTGGAGCTGGATCATGGCCACAGAGAGGTGCCACTCCCTTTGTAGCACCAGCACTGCGGTTTTTGAATTTGTTCTGAGCTACCAAAATTGAGCCATCTGAGGGAGAAGCAGTGGAACAATTTTGAGTGTCTTTGCCGTGGTGCATTCTGGTGGAGTTGACAGCCACATGTGAGGGTGGAAGTGATTTGAGTTGGGATGTAGGCCTAAGTTTTTGAGCATCAGATGTTTGTGAAGGAGTACTGTAGTGTCTACGATGGTGATGGTGGAAGAGCAGCTTAGTTCGGGGAGGTGAAGAGCATCTTAGTTCGGGGAGGTGAAGAGCTTATTTGGAATGTAAAAAGGCCCTGTGAGCGGGGAATGATGTTGACTGAGCAATTAAAGAGAACTCCACAGATTTAGCACTGCACTCCTATTGCATTGTCAAACTCCTCATATATAATCGATGCAGCAGAACCAGAGATATTTTTTTTTTTTTTTTAATTACATGAATTCTTCTTGCCTACCTGGTGCCTACATTACTCACAATGCAATTCAACCATCGACAGTTTGGACGTAGATTCAGGTGTGTTATGCTAGTTGCAGCTAAATTAGCCTTAAGCAGAGATGGTAACCTCACTTCTCTCTGACTCCACACCCCCAGATTCTTTAATTTTCAGACCCAACCAACGCTGACTCAAGTGTCACTTAGCAATTCATCAGATTTGGCACTGCTCCCTCAAAAGGCACAAAAAGCTTTACACTTTTCACATGTGCAGCAGTACTCCTGAAGACCTGTGAACAGACTTTGGTGGGTAAACTCGGGTCCGCCTCCGAGAGAATTAGGGCAAATTTGAGGGTACTTCTCCCCTTTCTGATTTATGCGTCCTTTCTTTCTTTCACTTGCATTTCGAAAGATGTTTAGTGAAAAGAAGCAATGATGAGATATGAGGACTGACAGCATAGCAGGAGAATTAACAAATCACAGGGTGTGAACTGTTCATTGATGCCTCACAGCACATGCAAAATCTAAGTATGACGTGTGAAAATGATTCTAGTTTGTGCAAAATAATGTAAAAAAAATCTATTCTAATCATTAAATCAAGGCAGAAATCCTTCGAATTACTGACTAGAACTGACACAAGCCAGATCCTGTTATTGTCCCCAAAGAAAAAACTTGTACAGACCAGACTCAAGGCCAGTATCTAACACTAATACCAATTAAGTTTAATGTTTAATTTACACATTATATTGAATGCCAGTTTTTCACTTGTGGTGATAAGAGGCATAGTCACCCATCATGTAAAGGGAAAGAATTTTTAAAATGAGAGATGGTGATTTAAAAGACTTCCAAACCAGTAAAACACTGTGCAATATGAAATAAATACAGATTATCTTTATATTGTTCCTTATGAAGTACAACCCATCTCCTGTTGTGGACACTTGAAATGACGTGTTGCTTTTGTGAAACAATGTTGCATGTCACTCTTTGGGCAGTAATTAATGACACTTTCTTATGTGACTGGACCTCCACTACAGCACAGTGACAACTACATATTTATACTGAATTAAATGAATCCTGAGCAATTAACCTCAACATAACAGATCATGATTTTATGTTTTAACAAAGTAAATAATTTCCTAGAGATCCATCTTAGATTTATATGTATTTATAGTGTGTAACATTGTACTGACTATGTGAAAAGTGTCATTTATGTGCCATAATGTCAACCTACAGTGAACACTGGAATTCTACTGTAGCACTTTAAAGTGGGCGATATGTAAAATACTGACACCAATAAAATTATTTCCACAAGCCTCGAGAGTTCAAGTTGATTTTTAATTAGAAAAACATGAAATGTATTGCCACAAGCTCTTTTATTAGAAAGGTGACTAGAAAAGGCTGTTGATTGACGAGTTGTATTTCTGTCTGTCTGTTTTTCTCACATTATAGGGTTAGCAAAAGAAAAATATTCCCTCAAAACGGAGTAAATCTCCACATATCCTACTGCATTCTGTCTCAACGAAGCATAACAGTTTCATAGTTTAGCTTATTTAAATGATGATCCTCCAGCAGCTCATATAATGCACCTGTCAGAGCATTTTATATTAATTGTGTTATATATGTTGTCAATGTCTTTATTTCTTTTTGGTCATGTCACCAAGCCATAATTATTAAATTGTTTAGCAAAAATTGAACAAACAGGAAATATAATCTTGCACAGCAAAGCAGTGCTTACCCGTTAATATTCAGCATTCTAGTTTTCCTGCACTATAACAGAAACATGTCCTCTGTTATAAATTCAGATGTGTAAACAAATGCTATAACAAAATACTGGCTTTACACAAATAATCTGAAATGCAGAATATTTGAGAAGCATAGAAAATTAAAAATCCTTTGATTTCTGGGCAGCGACGTCCCGGTAACAGTCCAGTAGTAACACTCAAACATCTGTTTGGAAATGTGTTTTCCATTCGACACCTTTTCTTTGGTCCCGACGACAGCTTCAAAGTTCTCCGTGACCGACTTCATCTTTCAGCCGCTCGTCCTGGTTGACTTCTGCCTGAGCTTCTTTCATGTTGGCGAAGGCAACTTCTCTCGTCAGCTGTTCGAGAGGAGGGAGACCCACCGCCAGGTTTCTCATAGCGATGGCTGTCATCAAGAAGCTAAACGAGAAGTTAATGAGATACATTCACAGATGAATTTAGTTTTTGTTGATACATGTTCTGCGTGAATACAACCAGGCATGTTACTGTGCTGCTCGAGGACACTCACCCCCTCCGTATCGTGTAGTACTTCTTCACTGCGAAGCGCTCCAGTCGCTCCAGTGCACCGGCCTCCCTGCGCTTCTTCACCTCCTTTATGCGCCGCTGCCTCTTCAGGAACAGCTGCACGATCGGGTCGGTGGCGTTGACCTCCGACCCTTCATCGTCTGCAGCGATAAGAGGCTGCAGCTCAGGAGGAAGCGGCTCGGTTTCTGTGGGAGGAAAGAGAGAGCGTCCAGTCTGCATCTGATGACTTTTTTTGAGCTTTTGAGCAGCAAAAGTTACTTTACATTTGGATGAAAAGGGAGAATGTTATCACAGGTTCAGAGCTGTTGTGATCTTTGAAGTTATTTTTGTATACCGTATTTTCCGGACTATAAGGCGCACTTAAAAGCCTTTAATTTTCTCAAAAAACGACAGTGCGCCTTATAATCCGGAGCGCCTTATATATGGATTAATTCTGGTTGTGCTTACTGACCTCGAAGCGATTTTGTGTGGTACACGGCGCTCACGCGCTCTGTCAAAATGTTTTAGTACGACTTTGGTAAACTACAAAGCTGCACCGCTTGCAGCATTACGGCTACCGTGGTCAGGAGCGTCGCGGAGTGATACATACTGTGCTTCACCATAATATTACAGCGTGTGTGTGTATAAGGACCCCAAAATGGCGCCTGTCAAGAGACACGCTTACGACGCGGACTTCAAACTCAAGGCTATCAGTCACGCAGTAGAACATGGGAATAGAGCAGCTGCAAGTGAGTGTATTGTGTTGTATTTTACGTGTTACAACTGAACAAGGTTGGGAGTTATTGTGAATACGCTCATTAACGTTTGAACAATGTTGAGAGTTTTTGTGAACACGTTTAATAAAGTTTGACTTATCTGACTGTTTTGTTTCGCTTAATGCGCCTTATAGTCCGGTGCGCCTTATATATGAAAAAAGATCGAAAATAGACTATTCATTGACAGTGCGCCTTATAATCCAGTGCGCCCTATAGTGCGGAAAATACGGTAGTTTAGATAAGAAAAAGCTTTACTGCACATTTTCTATCATGTTTGCATTGGAGCCTTTTTTTTTTTTTCATACAATATTCCACTATTAAGTGCTACCCGTCATGGTGTTAACTGCCTGACATTTACCTGTCCCGTTGCGAACACGCTCCTGAAGCTCATATAGCTTGGTGAAGTTCTCCTGTAGCGCCGCCTCTGTGGTGTTGACGTAGATGTACATGTAGCAGGATGGGTCATCAGACACTGTGTACACCTTATGGTAAGCCCCAGCAGGAACCTACACACACAATATTGTAAATGCTCGAGTGTGTCCAGGTTAAACAGTATTATAATAATAGTGGTGGTAGTGTGTTGCTGTACCTTTATCTGCTCACCAGGCGTGAGAGTGTAGTTCTTCTTCTCCTTCACTATCTCAACGTTCACTTTGCCCTGCAATACATTGATGCTGGTGTTTCCCAGATCTTCACTTACAAAGTTTTCTAAGTGGAGACCTAAAATGGTCAAATACTGTCAGTTAGTACAAAGGCAGAACACCAAGGATTAATACGTGTAAACGAAACAACTAACTACAAACAAAACTACTTTATCTTATCTAAATTGCAGATAGGGCATGGAGGGATTTGTAACCTGGAAAATCAGCGATAAAGACAATCTCAGTCTGATTGTCCAAACTGCCCTCAATCTCCTGGAATTTAGTCCTCCAAGGTGAGAGGTCCACGAGTAGAGGCATCAGCCATGTGTTTGGTCTGAAAGGTGACCAATCGGCCTTCACAACGTCCACCCGGGGATCAAAGATCCTTAGAGAAAAGTCCAGAGCAAATTAAAAAAACCTGCACTCTTAACTTTTCTGATAGACTTATTCATTTATTACACGTGAAGTGATTACATTCATCTTTTTCCTCAAGGCAAAAGCTCTCATACCTTTGCTGGAAGCGTTCATTGATGGACACCCAGATGTCAAAGTAGATTTCAGGATCAGAGATATTATAGCGGGGCAGGAACTGATTGAGGCACGTTCCATACTGCTTCAGCATGTCTCCATGGTCTTTCCACCGACGGCTTTGTGTGAAAACCTTCAGTACACAGTGTAATTATTACTTTGTTAGGAGTCGGCTAAACTTAAAAAAATAAAAATAAAAAAATAAATATTTAGAAAAATCAGAAAGTGGTATAAGCCAATTCCTGACATAATGTATGATGACATGTTTTGTGACATACTATAATGTTGGAGTCATTATTGTATTGTGTTCATTAGTATGTGTCTGTATATTGAGTAGTACGTCTAATTCCTCTTTTGCACAGTGGGTGGTGTCCCGAGTAGCTGGAAATCATAAATAGGTGAATCAGTGATCACCAAACAGGTGTGTCGTTTACCGGAAGAGGCGCGCTTTTGTTTGTTTTGCGTGCAACTTATAATTGTTTTCAGCTCAAATGCGTGTGGATCGCCGTCTGTGGATGGACCAAATGGAAATGTTAATTATTCAACCGACAGACAGGCAGCGCGTCAATTCAGCAGGTACCGCTAGAGCAGCCCGTCAGAGGCTTGTAGGTGTCATGTTTTTGGACAAGTCAAGCCAATTCATAAGTCAAAAAAAAACTCTGACGGACGTGATCTTTGCGATGAGGCAGATTCAACATTGGATTTATTTGCATTGCTTTGCTTTCTGCAGGACGCCGATCAGCAAATAGTTCAGCCGACGTTAAGAGTTTATTTACAGACCGGTTTTGGCGCGCGACAGTGAGGTATGTGTAGCCTTACCAACTTTAATAATAGCGATTTGAAATTGTGTGCAAACAACATAGCAAGCGTTATATTAAATGCATTGGTCGCTGAATGACTGACTTTCTAATCGATCGTGATTTTGGTATCAGACCTGCGTTTATTGTGGGCAAACGAGGACAATATGGACTGTCTAATGAGGGGAGTAATGTTCATGAAACAACATCTGTAAACAGAATAAGGTTACTCAAAACGACGTTTAAAACACTTGTTGAAAATTTAGAAAAGCTACTAAATACAAGGAAGGAAATTAAAGAGGCTAGAAATCTAAGGAAAGTGATGCGAGGGCTTAAATAGGAATGTGGAAGAGAGGCAATGTTCACTTGAAAGACTTGTTAATCTGTGTGTGGAAGCAAAACATGTGCATGATGAGGTGGTGTCTTTAATGCCCACTGAGGAAAGGCATAAACAAAACACCTGGTTTGAGGCAAAAATGCTGTGAAACAATGGTTGACAAATACTGATGACAAAGATGGTTATTTGACGGGTGTTAACCCTGAAGACCGCATATCAAATGTTGCCAGTGCACGCTCTAAGAGGGAGTACATGCAGTAGTGCTAAAAGTTATACAACTATATCCTCTGCACGCATTCTAGCAGAGTGAGAGCTGCGCTGGAGGCACAGGAGGAACAGTAGTACAACCATATGCATTTCTGGATCCTGGCAGTGAAGCTACATTGTGCTCTGAGCAGTAAAGTATTACTTGTAGAAGAACAAACTTCCTTTTGTGAACTATGGGACAGGAAAATATTGTTGCAGTTTGGAAGTGTCTGGTCTCGACCAATAACTTAAAGTGTTGGATGAGCTGCACATTGTTTATGAAGAAGAGCTGCATTTGTTGCGAATATTGCCACAGAAAAAGATGAGCTTTTTCTCCAAATTATTGGGACAAAAAGATCTAAATGCTCATGCTTTGCAGAACTCCAAAGCAGAGGAGCTTGTCCAAACAGCTTCAGGAGTTCGGAACAAGCTCGACTAGAAAACAAAATTCATTACTGGAAAAAGACGGAGCAGGGTAGGGCTCTTCGCCTTTAATGTTTGTTCAAATGCGTTTATACGTGGTCTGTTTTGTCTCAATGCAACTGTATACATGGTGCATACATTTGTCTCCTTCTGTTTGAATTTGAAATGAATTATGTCTGGCTGCCATTACCAATCAGAGGCCGGTATGTTGGCACCGTTTTTCTATTGTGTTCATTAGTATGTCTCTGTATGTATTAAGTAGTACGTGTTTGCTTGTGGTAATCCCTTTTTTGCACAGTGGGTGGTATCTGGAGTTCGGGGGAAAGCATAAATGGGTCAATCAGTATTTACTGGAAGAGGCCAACAGGTTTTTTGACCGTTGTGTGTATCATACTACTGAGATTGCCGTCTGTGGATGGACCACATGGTGGACAAATAAACACTTTGAGTACGACTATACAGACGTTTAGAAATGTCAATTATTCAACCGACATGCTACACAAAAGGTGGCTTGTAGGTTTCTTGTTTTTGGTCAAGCCAATGCAGCATGATTTAGTCATTTTTATGACCTACTATACGATGACTTTTTTTTTCTTTTTTTTTATATACCGCTAAGACAACTATACTGCTCACATACTGTGTCCGACGGTGTTTCCCCTGTAACTCACCCCTGGGTTCAGATATCCAATTTCTCCAGTTTTTCCATCTTTGTAGGTGACCTTAACATGCTGATGGCTGCGGGAGTGAACCATCATGTCCCATGAGTAACCGTACAAGCCGTTGGTCCAATTGTTGTAACCCTGCAGAAAAACTAAATATTAGGATCGATCCATGCTAATAAAAGTAACATTGTAAAAATAACTCTCACCTTTTCATCAGTTTTTTATTAAAGCTGTATATTAACCAAGACCCTAAATTGATAAAGAAATGCGAGAAAAAACGCAAAGTGTTCATATCAGAGACTGAATGATCAGTATAAACTTCTTTCTGCCGACACCAGTCTGAGCTCTTGTTTGCTGCGGATCAATGACTGTTGACTCTGATTGAGCAACTATCAGTCTGGTGACTCAGAGAGAACTTAAAAGGCTTTTTCTGACGACAAAGTACAATCTTTTATCAACAGACTGTCTCTGTGTAGAAAAAGTGCCGGAACAACATTATGCAACCCTTTTACTAATTGGTTCTTTAGATCAAGTCAGCGGTAAAAGTAGTTTAGGATACCTGTGTGATGAAGTGGGAGTAAGGCAGGAAGAACTGTTCAGCTATGTAGAGAATAGTGAAAATGGCTCCCAGCTTGTGCTTTAGTCTCATTTTGGAAGCTTTGGGGGCAGTCGGGGTCTCCTGGCTCTCGGTGCTGGTGCTTTTGATCTCGTTGTAAACGCAGGAGGTACTGCGCTGAGGGTCCGGGGAGGTGAGCGGCAGGACTGCTCTGAGAAATGCTGGGAAGCGGGCGAAAAATCTTCTTGGCCAGTCTTGGTAGCAGAAGAGGGGACTGGTGGCCAGCATTGTGTAGGAAAACATCCCTGTGGAAGATTAACATTCTCGGTAAGATAAGAGGAAGGTTAAATGATACCCCGAGAATTAAAAGGCTGAATTAAAAGTATACATGGCAACAAGAAAAGCTTTTATTTTTTAATTTTTTTTATGAAGACTCACCAATGCTGAAGAGCTGAGAGTTCATACAGTGGAAGTAGGAGACGAAGAAAAACCCATAAGGTCGCGTGGCATCAAAAAACAGCAGGTAACCAGCGGTCAGATCCAGAGCTAGACCGCCTCCATGCACCACCAGCAGGTTTATTAACTCCACGGGGAGAATTACTCTGAAAAGTAATGTGTGGTACAGCAGGATCAGAGAGGAGTATTGAGATGCAACAGTCGGTGATTAAAGGCTTAAAGGGAAAATTTGCCACCTTTTTTTTTATGTCGATGTTCATTCATTGATTATGCTAAATGTGGCTGATTGAAGCAATGCATTCCTCAGCTACATTAACCTGGAACACAGATTTTTGCTGCTGCAAAATCTCTTGTACTTCCTGCATACAGTGCCGTCATTTGACCTGACCCTGACGTAGTTGGAAGCAAGGAAGAACTACGGACTAGTTCAACTTGTATTTCTCTGGGTTGAAGGTTGTATTTCAATCGTTTTGCAAAATTAGCATCCCACAATACGAGTGCAGAGGATGTCATGAACGAGGATACATTTTTAGTGTTTTGGCTGGCTCTGATATTCAGTCATATTTATTAGAGCCAGAGTATACAGCCGAAGAGAATCTGAGGCAGAGGGTGCACAATGCATCCTGGTACATGTAGGCACTGCCAGCATGGCTCCGTGAGCAGGAGAAATTAGCTTTATTGGTCAATAAAGCACGCACTTGACGACTGCTTCAATCGACTACATCAACACTGATTAGACATCCACATAAATGGTGACAAATGTATCCTTTTAAATATATTTGGACTGATCTGCTAAACTTACTGGAAAGGCTCAAAAAGCCAATGGTGAGCCAGGTATGACATCGAGTATCCCTCCACCCAATCAGCATCCAACTTTTTGATTCCAGCGATGAAGTATACGATAAATATCTTTTTAAAAGGAACAAAAAAAACATTGACTTCATTAGAGCACCTGTGCCAAAGCCATGTTCATCTTAGATAATTAAAAGAAATCACATCATAAAGTCACTGGTGCACAAACCTGTGTCCTCAACAGGGTGTAATTCCATAGAGGCACGTGAGCATTTCTTATAGAAGGCCTCCGCAATCCATCGATGGACCTGCAATCAGACAGACATTAATGACCTCTCCTGTTGAGTTAACACAAATAGACGCGGCAGAAATGCACGAGCAAACGCACAGATGTATATAGACATCGTCTCACCAGTATCTGTTGCCATCCAGGAGTGTGAGCTGAAACCCGATGAGGCCATAGAGGTACGAGTGATTGTTCCAGGCCGTTTTGTCCAGAAAGAAGATGTACCAGTACGTAGAGATGAACATGAGGCCGGAGAGGCGGTAGAAACAGCCAAGCATGATGCCCAAAGCGCCTTCAGTGAGAGACATAAACACACAACTTTAGTTAATAAAAAACAGTTGTTACTATTAGTCTATTTTTAAACATAAAATAAAAACAATTATGTGTATCTGCTCCGTAATTCAGATCTGCTCCAAAACTTAATGCGCGCTGCCCATGCTACACCCTTCCACCAGTTTCATGAAAATCGGGGGAAGTAGTTTTTTTCCATAATTGTGCAGACAAACCGAAAATATAACCTCCTTGGCGGAGGTAACAAACAGCATCACTGTGTCTACAATATTTCAACAGTTGGTTTTAATGTTGGAAATGTCAGAAATTAAGTGGGTTAGAAATTCCTCTCTGGTGTTAAAGCAAGGGGAGTTTTTTTTTTTATTTAAATTTTTTTTAGGAGAAACAAATGTTGCATTATAGTGGAAGAGTTGAGGATAAGAGTAGAACATGCCGCTGTATTCACTGTTTGTAGCCGTAATGATTTTCTTTATCAGTACTTATTTACTTTGCATTCTTGCTACAGTGAACGCCACATTTGCATTAGTTGTAAAAATCTCTAAGACTCAAACAATGCATGAGTTAGTTGGCTTGGGGGGAAATGAAGGTGGAAAATTGCACGTCTGGTATGTGTGCTTTCATCTTCACTATAGACAGACACCCCACAGAGCCCGTCTCCTGTAAAACGATTGCATCCGCTAGACTTAAATGGGGGGGGGGGGGGGGGGGCTTTCCTCACTAGGCCTTAGTAGACACTGAGGTTTGAGCCTTTCAACCTGTAACCTCTTTTGGACATATAAGCTTATAACAATAAAAAAAGAGCGTGACCTACCGAAGAACATCACGACATACACCAGATACATCCAATCCAGTGGCAGTGGCTGCAACACATTGAAGAGGGGGAAGCGGCACACGGGGGCACCATCCAGGTACTTATAGTCCAGGTGACTGAGGCCACGTTCCTGCGTGATGTCGATAACCATCAGCAAACCTAAATGAAAGACACGTGAAGTTTTTTTTATTTATTGGCTCCTAAGAAGCAATCTCAACCCTGTTGCAAAAGGGTCGTTACATACTACCTTACCAAGACCTCCCAGCTCATGTGAAAACTTCTATTAAATTCATTGGACCTTGCAGAATCCTGTAGCTTTACTCCAAATACTTATGCAGTTTTTGACATTCTGGAAGTTTGTATTCCAAGCTTCACCATTTGTTTATTTTTCACTCTATTGGGTTGAAATGTGTAGCGAATAGGTAACGTGCAACATGTATTCATGTAAATAGTTGTTGTTAAATGTTTTGCAGTAATTACATTTGCTTAAAAAAATCTTTAATTAAAAAATGTTTTACATCTCGACTGTGTGCCACAGATCTTGCAAAATGTAGCTTTGGACCTGAAAACTTTAAGATATTTTCACTGTGTATTTTTCTTAGAAGGATTGTTTTAATTTCCTTGAAACTATATTATGGGAAAGTGTTAATATTCATTGTAGATAAATAAGACATTTAAAGATGTTTTATTACTCAATCATTTGATAATTATTTTGACAATAGCTAGTTTTTCTTACCTTGGATTGGCTGCTATATTACATATTGTGGTTTTATTTCATAAAGTGGCATCTTAACTTACCAAACAAGCAGCGGAAGATGCCCAGGGAGGCAGGGTCAGTGGGGCGGTTCAGGAGGGTCACCAGGCTGTGCCAGGAGGTCAGGTCCTCGCTCCTGAACCCAAAGATCTTCTCCATCTTGCTTTTGGTCTCTGGTGTATCTTTTTTAGGAGCTGCATCCTTATTTGCAGTTAGTTCCTCTCCATCACTGCTCACAAGAGCACCTGGAGGTTTAACGTCGTCAACAGAGTTATTTTACATATAGGGTTAGCTTGCATATAGCTCGATTGCTTATTTATACACCAAACGCGACTATGGCTTGGATTACACCCACTCCTTGGTTAAACGCAGGTCTAACTGGTTGTTATTACATTGGCTAAACAACAACAACACACCGCCACACACACTCACTGCTAACAACAACCTCACCTGCAGTCGCGTCTCTCGCCTCCATGCTGCAAAATGTTCAGAATAAAAGGGATTTTGGTTGTGGACACGGGGTCAGAAAAGTCCCGTCTCTGCTCTCCCCGCCCCAGGTGGAGCTTTACTGCCTGGTCTATGAAAGGGACAAAGTTACGTGTCAAAGCCCCACACACGGGAGAGTCACAGGAGGGAGAGGAGACGTAAGAGTCGGGAGGAATGTTGTGAAAGAAGTGCTCGTCGTTGATTGGCTGATTCTTCCAATGGCCCCGCCTCCTAAGGCAGAACCACCTACGTCATATCCTGCCTGTAGGTTTTAACTTTTTTTTGTCTTTTATTTTATTTAATACACATTAAAGAACATGCACGATCTCATACATGCATATAATGTAATATAAACATTATCAAAATGTATGAAAATAATTCATTACTATTTCTCCACTTGCTGCAGTGAATATGATATTTACCCATAAGAAGAAGTGATCATATAATCAGAAATAAATGAGTTGGTAGATTCCTCACCTTTTTTTGGATTTTATTTTATTGAACACACATTCAAGAACATACAAGATCTCACAGAGAATACATGCCTATAATACAATATAAATGTTATCAAAATAAAGGAATTACATAAACAAATATAATAAGGAGGTATATGACATTATAAATTTTATAGAAATAAACAATTTCTTAATCACTAGGCATAGATGAGAAGAAAAAAAGAACAAAGAGGAAGGAAGGATTTAAATAAGGGGCATGAATCGAAACAATAAGAACATAAATATTTCCCAATTCATTAAGTGAATCATAATAATTATGTCAGAAATAAATGAGTTGGTATCTTCCTCACGGTGTCATTATTTATTTAAATTTTTTTTTTTTAGAGGAAGCCAAATATCTTTCCTGACATCAACAAAACAAAAGCTTTTTGCCTCTGCATATACCAGTTATATGGGAAATAATAAATACATTTAAATAATAATAAAAAGCAGTTTTAGGAAGTAAATAAGTAAAATAAAAAAAAAAGTGAATTCAAATCATACAATATGAAACAAAAAAACTTTTAAAATAAATCATTTTTAAAAACTGAAAAGTTTGGTATAATCTTTTATAAGTCAACAACTATCTTTAATATATAATGTATGCAGGGATCTGGTGACATTTACATATTTTGCGTCACATTTTTTTCATTCATTTTCAAAAATGTCCACGTTTGTGGATAATACAAATTATTATTATTATTATTATTATTATTATTATTTACAGTGGCAGGAAGAGTAAAGTTTTTAATTATTTCTCTAAGGGTTTGGAAGGTGATCACCTCTGCTGAATTTCAATTGTATGTAGAAAGCGGTGGTATGTTTGGGTCATTACAGATGTTTGCAGACTAAACACTTCATCCAACTCAGGTATTGGCTTTGCCTCCACTCAGTGCGGTCTTGGTCCACCTAGGTGGGTTATTCAGATGTGAGTGGGAAATTGTGTGAGAGGTTTTGAGAAACTTGAAAGACCTTTGTGTACTGGTGGCCTTGGATACATCAACACTGTCTCATGGAGAAAGCCCAGGTTTATCTTTCAACATCACAATGCAGCTTGTTGTTTCAGGTACATCAGTGTTTTCATTAGTAGGTATTAAAGACTGTGTAATTTGGCACTAATTATAGAGAAAATGGGGACAAAGCTCTAAGCTTAGTTAGGATTTAGTTGGTTGTGTTTAGTTTATAAGCAGTTTTTAACATCCAGAGAAATGTTCATTCTTAAACCCATGTAAATAATCAAATGGTATTTATTAGATGTTGGAAACTTTCTTTTTGTATTTACTTAAGTCTCTCTTGTGATCCTGATCTCAGTGAGACAACACAAATTTTTCATTTTTATTTAGTCCGCCAAAGGCTTCCATACATAATGAAGCTGATTCGCTCAAAAGTGAAAAAAGTCTCCCAAACATACATAAGTACGAGCTGATTACTTACCTTGGGAGTATTCTGGACAGCACACTTTATAGGTAATAATCCAACCGTTTTTTATTAAAACGGACTGCTGAGGAAATTCTGACATACTGGACACTGTAGGAGTTAATTCACTCCAGAAGATGGCAGTAGTGTAACATTAAGGATGCGAGCTGTTGTTACCAACGGTCATTACTATCTTTTTTAATTTTGAAGATTGTGTGGAAAATATTTATACTGGTGGAGCTAATATATTGAAAGAGAAGTTCTAACGGAAATATTAGGAACACACTTAGTTCTGTGACAAAAATCAGTTTTAACCACACTGAGTTGATATGTTTTCTTTCTAAACTGTACATTTTAAATTCCAAAGCAAAATTAGTATACTCAAGTAGAAATGTGCATGCATGTGTACAAAGCAAAAGCCATCTTTCAGTTGTTCGAGTTTCTTAGGGTGTTTCAGGAGGCTGACAAAGCATTGTCAGGTGTTTGCTACAAGAGAAATATGAAAGATAATACCTCCATAACAAGAGGTAATTTATGTGGGGAATGTTTAATTATTATACTTGCTGCTGTATTCTTGCATATTTCATATATTCTAGTCAAGAATTGACTTCATTGCTGCCTCAAAAAATGTTTATGTTGTATGATAACCAATTACCAATGTATGTGTGTGCATGCTGATGCAAAAGTCTCTACCTGGTTTCTGTAGTTTGCTACAGCAGTGATTTTCAACCTTTTTTGAGCCGCGGCACATTTTTTACATTTACAAAATTCTGGGGCACACCACCCACCAAAATGACACAAAATGACACTCTAACACAGTACATATAATACATATAGTTAATAATATAGTTTCTCAATGTATTTATACTCAGTGTGAAACCTGGGCCTGTTTCGATGAACACAAAATGGATATCCTGGCAGTAATGGTAGAAAGACACACACGAAGCTCTTCCTCAACAGCTCTCAGTCTCTCTCGGTTTTTAGTTTTTATCGCAGTCAAGCTTGAGAAGCTCAGCTCACACAGATATGTGGTTGAAAACGGAAGCAATGTCAAAATAGCTTTGTTGGCCAGAATGGGGAACTCTTTGGAAACAGGTAACCACAAACTGTCCAAAGGAAGATCAGCAAAGTTTAGCTTTAAACCACGACCTTGTTTCAGTTCAATGAGTTCCTCTTGCTCCTTTAAAGTCATGTCTGGCAATTGTGTTATCTGAGAGGCACTTTAGCTATCTCTTTGGCCGAGCATCTCATTTACAATGGCTTTACAAGCTGCCAGTATTAATGTTTCTGCCACAGTGTGGGACTTTTTTGATTTAGCTACGAGTTCAGCAACAAGGTAGCTAGCTTTGAGGGCTCTCTCGTTTACCTTTGTGGTTTTTCTCAAAAAAGTTGCCTGTTTCTCATTGTTTGTACGTTAGCGTACAAAATAGTCCATCGGCTTGTTTTGAACCGAAGGGTGTTTCGTTTGGAGATGGCGTTTAAGCTTGCTTGGCACCATGGCGCTATTGGATAGCTTCTCACCACACCAAGCACAGCGGAGTCGGTGCCGTTGCATCCCCGGTGAAAGTAAATCCAAATGAAAGATAGCTTTCGCTGTATTGCCTCGAGCTCACCGTCTTGTCTTTTTTCTTTTGTCGACCACTCATACTAGGGCCTTCATCTGGGTCAGAATTTTGTCCAGGGCCCTGTTCGGCATTTGCATTTTCCCTTTTCCCTTCTCAAAAACTTCTCCATCACTGTCACTTGCTCGTCTTGCTGTGATCCCAAACTGTCACGTGTCGCGCAGCGCTAACTCTATTGTCTATAGCCCTCTGCTGCCACCCACTGAAATAGAAGAGTATTACATTATCTGCCACACTTTATTACAGCACAGACACCCGACAATGGTTAATTAGGTGATATTAGATAATTTCCCACGGCACACCTGACGATCTCTCACGGCACACTAGTGTGCCGCGGCACACTGGTTGAAAATCACTGTGCTACAGCATTGGTGGTGACATACCACTGTGCACTTCCTCAGAGCTTCCTCTGAGCCCTCCAGGACTACAAATCCCATTAAATGGGTTGGTGTGTTTTTTTTAGGAATAGGCTGATTTGTCTTTGCTATTAATATGTTGGATTCTTTGTACTTTAATGTGTATTTCAAGCCATATTTTAATTATGGTGAAACATTTTTTGAAACATGCAGTAACTCTGAGGACCCTTGGGACCCCTGTTGAAAACACATGCTCGAGCCAAAAGAAATTACCTCCATCTGTGTACAACAAGATATGGCTCGACTGCATTAAAAAGCCGACTCACTGCTCTCTCCCTCCTATGCCGAAGTCTCCCACGTTAAATGATAAGGTTCCTCTGAATCGGATCGCACTGCATGTCTGTCCTGCACGGTGCATCCTGAATCCAGAGAATAGCATATGTCTCCTGAATCTATTCCCCTGTTATCAAATCTTTTTAAAAAATCCATCTCCCGGATAATAATTATTATTATTATACTCAAACAGATAAATCAAAACTGCACTGTTTCTCCAATGCAACTATAGTTCTAATTGTCCTAAAACTGGAAATGGCTGACAACTGAACTTGGATCTTATCTAATTGTGAAATCATGGTCATCTATTGCTCCATTCCTCCCTCCTGTCAGTACATTGCAGGCTCCTCTGATAAAAGTTAGGATTATGCACTGACTACCTTACTGACCACTGAAAGAGCCAAACTGACGGGATTCTTTTCACTGTGCAATTATATCTGCAGTCATGGTCAGTACTTCCTCACTAAGACCAGCCTGGACAAAGCTCTGCCTCCCATTCCAAAAGTAAAGCGTGCAATTTTACTTGGGCCACAGAACCCAAGGGGCCCGGAAAGCTCTGGGTTTATTGCATGTTTCATGGTTTGTGCTAATTAAATTGGAAATTAGTTTCGTAATATACACCTCCAAAAGCACAATATCATCTGAGATTGGCCCCTGTTCGCTCGCTTGATCTTGAGGCCGTGTCAAGAAGAGGGTCAAAATCCTCCCCTTGTTTGAAGACCTTCATTATTTCACTTATTTGCTTATATGTTGCATATTTTTAAATGACCAGCACATCAGGGCCCATGTAGTGTTCTAGTCAAGCCGGTGAATGTGAGGCAGCAGGAAAAGGTCCCAATCCAGGCAGACAGAAACAGTTCAGGGATTTATTGAAACAAGTGAAGATACAAAAGTTTACTGGCAGGTGTAACAAATCCAAACATAATATACTAAAGAATCCACAGCAAAACTGGAGAGTTTCCAGGAAATGCTTGGGCCTGGGGGAAGAGCGAAGTGGCTGGAGACAGGGGCTGAGGTTGCCTGGGAATCTATGAGCTCATGTTTTATTTGCTGGCAGGTAATTTGTGATTTGGTCTGGCGACATCAGACCAGGGCCGAGGGGAAAACTGAGCAAAATAAGACGGACATTGTAACAGTGAGAGTGGGGGGAAAAGGGGTCCAAAAATAACAGTCCGCCATTCACACTCCTATCAGTCGTAAGCCAGGCGTGAGAAAGTAAGCAGGGTTTGAACTTTTCCCTCAAGCTCTCTTTTTTCATTCCTTACACAGCTACTTCTGTCACTTTTGATGTGTACAACCGAGTGAAATACTATGAAAACCTCCCAGGTGTCTGAAAATGTGCGCCCGTCATCCCTGTGTTTGAATCACATCTTGCTGATATGACTGCCTGCTTCTCATCCCTTGTTTCGAGTGTGGCTGTTGGTTATAAACACTTTTGTCTTTCGACTCGGACAACACTTCACACCAAACCAGCCCTTAGCTAACTGACATGCAAAGCTAACTAGCACTTTGCCAGTGATGGCAACATGCATGCTGACAGGAAAGTTTGATTAGTGTAAAAAACATTTGCGGCTTCCCAAATGTCCTAAGATATTTACTGATCTAAACTATTAGCTAATGTTGAAGTGTAGTGTAGTGTAGTGTAGTGTAGTGTAGTGTAGTGAAGTGAAGTGTGTGTGTCAGATTGGGGAGGGGCCATTTCTGAGTGCTGGCATGTAACGGTACGACCAGTAGCCAGGGAGAGAGGGACTCAAGAGCACGACTCAGAGACAGAACGATGATGATGGTAATGTACTTTACTGAGTAAAGTAGGCAAACAAACATGCAGGGGAAATCCAAAAGCAGAGTCGGGTCACAGAAACTAGGTCGATGCACAGATAGGTCCTCAGCGTAGCAGAACAGGTAAGGAGCAGGCGAAATCGGAGTCAGGTCACGGAAACAAGGTCGAAGAAGCCGGGGATTCGGGAACAATGCTGGAACTCTTGTCATGAAGAATGAAGACGAACTGGCAACAAAAGGACAAACAACACACAGACTATATACACCGGGAAGTGGGAGGGGATAACAAGACACAGGTGGAGACACTAACGAACAGAATGGAGACACTAATGAACAGAGTGGAGACAGCTGGGGACAGGAACTAGAAACAGACACAAGAGGGAACATACAGTTAACAAAATAAAACAGGAAGTACAAACACAAAACATCTAACGAACGGGACAGGACCTGATAGTAGTACCCCCCCCCCTCCCAGTCCACCAGATACTGACGTCCCCTGAGGACGGAAGGTCCTTGGTGGACAACCACACCCTTTGTCCCAGAACATACGTAGGTGCGGGGACTCTCCTCCTATCGGCAGTCTTCTTGTGGTTGGCGGAGCTGCGGAGGAGCGTCTGCCTGGCCCGACTCCACATCCGGTGACAACGGCGAACCATGGCTTGGGCTGAGGGCACACTGGATTCCACCTCCTGGTCTGGAAACAGCGGAGGTTGGTACCCATATGCACACTGGAAGGGAGATAAGCCGGAAGAGGAGACAGGTAGGGTGTTGTGGGCATACTCTACCCATATTAGATGTTTATTCCAGGTTGTTGGGTTCTGGGAGATAACATACTGGACAGGCGGCCACGTACTCCTTGACCATCCTCTCCATGGAAGGCCACCAGAAGCGTTGCCGGATGACGAATAATGTTCTCGCAGCTCCAGGATGGCAGGAAACGAGGGAAGTGTGAGCCCAGTGGATCACCTTCGGGCACAAATGCTCAGGGACAAACAAACGGTTGTTGGGAACCCCCTCAGGCACTTGAATCTCCCTGATGGCCCTTTTTACCTCCTCCTCAATTGCCCAGGTTACTGCACCTATCACCCGAGAAGGAGGCAGTACGAATGATGGAGGTCTGGGGTTGGGGTCGGGATCAAAAAGGCGGGACAATGAGTCAGCCTTAATGTTCTTCGACCCCAGCCGAGGTCAGGGTAAAGTCAAACCGGGTAAAAAACAAGGCCCAACGGGCCTGCCAGGAATTCAGTCTTTTGGCTGACTGAATGTATTGCAGGTTCTTGTGGTCAGTAAGAACCACAAACAGCTGCTCGGCTGCTTCCAACCAGTGTCGCCACTCCTCAAGCGCCACCTTGATGGCGAGTAGCTCCCTATTGCCAACATCGTAGTTCCTCTCTGCTGGTGATAGTTTCTTTGACAAAAATGCACAAGGCTGCAGTTTGTTGTCCAAAACGTAACGTTGTGAAAGGACCGCCCCCAGTCCTATATCCGAAGCGTCAACCACCAGGAATTGTCACCGAGGGTCAGGATGGGGGCTGAAGCAAAACTCCTCTTGAGTTGTAGGAATGCCTTCTCCGCACTCTCATTCCAACTGAAAAGGGTCGACGGGGATGTTAGAGCATGTAGGGGTGCTGCGACAGTGCTAGAGTTCCTTATGAACCGGCGATAGAAGTTGGCGAACCCCAAAAACCTTTGGACCAGTTTACGACTAGTGGGGACAGGCCACTGAGTGACCGCACTGACCTTCGCTTCATCCATCTGGATACTGTCCTCCGAAATGATGAAGCCCAGAAAAGAGACAGTACTCACGTGAAACTCACACTTCTCCGCTTTCACGAACAGCAGATTGTCGAGGAGACTTTGAAGTACCTGGCTGACGTGTTTAACACGAGTCTTCTCATCTGGTGAGAAAATGAGAATGTCGTCCAGGTATACGAAAACAAAACGGTTTAGCATGTCTCGGAGGACGTCATTTACCAGTGCCTGGAAAACAGCCGGGGCGTTGGTCAACCCAAACGGCATGACCAGATACTCGTAGTGACCACTTGGAGTATTAAATGCTGTTTTCCATTCATCCCCCTCCCTTATCCTCACCAAATGATATGCGTTGCGCAAGTCGAGTTTGGTGAATATCTTGGCTCCCTGTAACAGTTCAAATGCCGAAGATATGAGTGGGAGGGGATACCGATTCTTCACCGTGATCTTATTTAGGCCGCAATAATCAATGCAAGGTCGTAGGGTCTTATCCTTCTTCTCTACAAAAAAGAACCCCGCTCCAGCGGGTGAAGAGGAAGGACGAATTATCCCGGCCTCCAAAGCTCCCTTGATGTATTCCCTCATTGTCTCCCTTTCAGGAGCGGATAGGGAATACAAATGACCCTTGGGGGGGTGTAGTCCCCGGAAGAAGGCCGACAGGGCAGTCGTAGTCACGATGAGGAGGTAGGGCCGTAGCCCGAGTCTTATTGAAGACCTCCTTAAGTGCCAAGTAACATGCCGGAACCTTGGCAAATCCAGAAAATCCCTCTCCGGGTTCTCCCTGGTCCCCCCCATCAAAAGAGGTAATCCCCAGATCACGCTTCCCACTGGTCGGGAAACACGTGGTGGGACACGTCAGGTGCCATCCCAGTATCTCTCCGCTGGACAAGCCATGGAAACCCCAGAATTAGCAGGTGTGAAGGAGAGTTAAACATAAAAAAACTCATCTCTTCTGTATGTCCATCTGCCATGACCAACTGGACCGGGTGAGTGGTGTGGGAGACCCGGCACAGTAGCCGGTCATCCAGAGCCCTGGCTTCCAACACCTCAGCTAGTGGGTGTACGCTCAAACCCAATCTCATCGCCAGTCCCTCATCCATAAAACTCTCGTCGGCCCCAGAGTCGATAAGTGCTGGAGGGAGAATGGATCTGCATGAGGAGATGAGTCTGGCAGGTGTCAAAGTGCGAGAGGGTCTTCCCTTGTTTGTAGTTCGGCTCACCAGTGCCCTCTTTACTGGTGAGCCTTGGCTTTTAGTGGACATCCAGCCACGTAATGTCCCATCTCAGCGCAATAGATGCAGCGACCCTCCTTCATCCGACATTGTCTCTCCGCCTGAGACAGCCTGGTGCGTCCCATCTGCATCTGCTCCTCTGGGTTGATTTCTGCCATCCCATAGGAAAGATTCTGTGTCCGTGGTCTCACCGGCCCTTGGACGAAACCTTGACCGTAAACGAACCGTCCGTCGTCCCTGCGAGTTACGGCTGCCGACAGTCCCTGTTCTCGTTCCCTCTCACGGATTCTGTTGTCGATCCGGATGGACATAGAGATGAGAATCTAAGTCTGTGGGTAACTCCAGATCTTTAATGCGGTCCGACAATCCCCCTCTGAAGGCGTCGAATAGGGCTCGCTCATTCCAACCGCTGTCGGCTGCCAATGTCCGAAACTCAATGGCGTAATCCGAAGTCTGGCGGCTACCCTGTTGCAGCCTAGTGAGCGCGCGGGCTGCCTCTCGACCTGGAGCTGTCTGGTCAAAAATTTGCCTTAAAGCCCCCGTGAAAGTCCCCAAAGACTGCCAAATGAGTGCCTCTCGGGCCCATTCCGCCGTTGCCCATGCCTCAGCCCGTCCGGACAAGTACGAGATTATGTACGCTACCTTGGACCGCTCTGTTGGGAAACAGGCGGCCTGAAGCTCAAAATGTAGGTCACACTGCGTTAAGAACGCTCTGCATTTTTCCAAATCCCCAGAAAAACGTTCAGGACGGGAGAGGTGAATCATGGAACTCGGGATGACCACTGGGGAGGCTGTTGCCAATAGCCCCATAGTACTAGGCTCTCGTGGTGTAGAAGTCGAAGGAAGTGCCGTCTGGAGGTGCGTACGCAGCTGTTGGAGCTGTCTAGTCAGCTGCTCCTCTTGGCGACTGGTGGTATTCTGGAACATCGTCTGACCGTCCGTCAGGGACCGAACTCCTATGCATATAGCTGATAGCTGCTCCTCCAGAGCGTGAAGACGATGATGCGCCGATCGCGGAATGAACAGTCTCCGAGTCGGCTGAGTCCATGTTAATGGCCAGTTCGTACTGTAACGGTACGACCAGTACCCAGGGAGAGAGGGACTCAAGAGCACGACTCAGAGACAGAACGATGATGATGGTAATGTACTTTACTGAGTAAAGTAGACAAACAAACATGCAGGGGAAATCCAAAAGCAGAGTCGGGTCACAGAAACTAGGTCGATGCACAGATAGATCCACAGCGTAGCAGAACAACAGGTAAGGAGCAGGCGAAATCGGAGTCAGGTCACGGAAACAAGGTCGAAGAAGCCGGGGATTCGGGAACACGGGAAACGGGATCAATGCTGGAACTCTTGTCATGAAGAACAAAGACGAACTGGCAACAAAGGACAAACAACACACAGACTATATACACGGGGAAGTGGGAAGGGATAACAAGACACAGGTGGAGACACTAACGAACAGAGTGGAGACACTAATGAACAGAGTGGAGACAGCTGGGGACAGGAACTAGAAACAGACACAAGAGGGAACATACAGTTAACAAAATAAAACAGGAAGTACAAACACAAAACATCTAACAAACGGGACGGGACCTGATATGGCATGCAAAAATGTAAATATATTTCCTGCCAAACGCATGCTCAAACACTTAATAGTTTGCACTTTTAAGTGTCAAACAATTAAACTCCTTCCTGGATCCCAACCACCCCATCCCCTGTAAAACTGTGTAATGTCATTGTTTCCTCTTTTTTTTTTTATAAAACAAATTAAAAAAACCTCTGTTGTAGAGGGAAACAGCTCTTTCCTGACATGCAGACACTGTCCATACGTGATGCTCAACTGGATGAGCCAAAAATAAACATGTGTTTTAAGGAGAACAATGGCACCCTTTTTCTTTCTTGAGTATTGTTTACCCTACCCTGAGCGACATACCTCAACAAGTAATAGATTGAGAGGAAATCTGTTATGGCTCCCGAAGGATGAATCATTGATTCCTGACCTTTCCTGTAGTGACATCATAAGCCCAAAGTGTAAACATGCAAGTAAAAACACTGAGACAAAATAATCTGCTTCAGCCAGAGTTATATACATCATCCCAATAAACTACAATAAAACTGAGAGTCATAGAAATAATGTGCATTTCTAGAGGAGGAGGTTGTCAATTTTTACAGTGTGGTTATTTTTTCATTATTTTTTCATTATTATTTATTTTTACAATGACAGTTTCTAAGCATGACAATGCCACCTCACTAAGCCACCCCTTTTT
>CALSBV010010773.1:11886219-12017922 GCA_943590825.1 Bovichtus diacanthus
ACAGTTTCTAAGCATGACAATGCCACCTCACTAAGCCACCCCTTTTTATTTTTTCATTATTTCTTCATTATTTTTTCATTATTTCTTCATTATTTTTTCATTATTTTTCATTATTTTTTTCATTATTTTTTCTTTTCATGACTAAAATGCAAATGACATGTAATATGTCTATATCTTTTGGTATTTCCTACAAACAAAACAATGACAGTTTATAAGCATGACAATGCCACCTCACTAAGCCCAACCCTTTTTATTTTTTCATTATTTTTTATTTTCATGACTAAAATGCAAATTACATGTAATTTGTCTATATTTTTTGCTATTTCCTACAAAAAAAACACAATGACAGTTTCTAAACATGACACTGCATGAAAACCCCTTTTTATTTTTTATTTACTTTCCGAACCTAAAGGCATCTCTGTCACTGTCCCTGCCCCCCCACTTGATGCCCCTTGTCAGATTTGGCATCGCGACTGGTGTGAACCTATTGCAAGATGGTCTTTAGTGTTTTGTTTGATTTAGTTTTCTTCTCGAGCATAAAGTGACTAGAACTTTAATTTCGTGCAACCCTTTGATGTAGAATGACAATAAATTAACCTTGAACCTTTTATCTCAAAATAATTAAAACTTTAACTTAATCCTTTGAAATAAAAGAAAAGCATAAATAAAGTAAATAAAATATAGTTATGATATAATAGTTATGTATGTAAATAACATACCCTGGACAGGAAACCAATGCATAACTTTAAAAACGTTTTACGTGCTGGGATCCACTGAAATTGTGACTCCTGTTTAGGGGTCGATGATAAGCTATCTACTATTTGAATGTGGAATGTTGTTCTTAAAGAGAATGTGCCTTGGTGGCCTTGGCAAGGAGCACAGGATGTGTTCCAGAAAGTCTTCTGTCACATGGTGAACTACTTAAGTCTGTCTCTATAACTGTGAGAAATACAACAGCTGAAAATGTAGTTGTCCAGATTTTGGGAAACTGCATGAGAAAGTCAGAATATTTTCGCAAAGTCTGAAGACTTAATAGGAACTTTTTTCTGATATATTCAGAGAATTTGAAAATGTGTTACTCGCATGCCTGCAAGATGAACAAAGAATACAAAAAAGGGAGAACATTCTTGATGACTTGAAGTAAATGGGGACTGCGTTTAACATCGGAAGAAGATAAATGAGGCTTGGATTATACTCCATGAGTTGTGTGGGAATTTGTAAACGGATGTTTTGATATAGTTCTGCTGATGATAAACGCAACCCCCATTTACTTCAATTCATCAAGAATTTTCGGTTCTTCGTTCACTGTGGAGGCTTGTGAGAAAAATTAAGTTTTCTCCAAGATCTCAAGGTTACACGGGGTCAGAAATTGGTATACAAATGGTCATTTTGTGGGGGAAGTCTTCTTTTAAGTGACACTATCATCAAGTGACAGAAGATATCCACCTTACAGGGACATAAGTGGTACTTTAATTGAGCTGTTTGGTTGTTTTTATCAAATCAAATCAAATCAAATTAAGTTTATTTATATAGCCCAATATCACAAATTATACATTTGTCTCAGTGTGCTTTACAGACTGTACAGGATACGATACCCTCTGTCCTTAGACCCTCGCACCGCACAAGGAAAAACTGCCTAAAAGAAACCCCACAATTAGTGGGGGAAACCTCAGGGAGAGAAACTGAGGAGGGATCCCTCTCCCAGGACGCAGTGCAATAGGTGACGTCTGTACAGAACAAACAACATGTTAAAACTGCAGCATAGACAATCTGTGCAACAGAAAACGTGTATAAAAAAGATGGATCCAGGGGGATGTCAATAAAGGCTTCCTGGTGTCAGGTAGGACCAGGGCAACAGGTGCAGCCACGATTCGCGATCCAGACGTAACCTTTAATAGTGGCAACCTGCCAGATGAGAGACACAGAAACTCTGGGGATGATGCCCCGGATGGTGAGTTAGTAACATGCATTTAAGGGACATGAATGCATATAAATAGAGAGGGAGAGGAGGAGAGGAGTGAATTCCTCGACAGTCTAAGCCTATAGCAGCATAACTAGGGGCTGGTCCAACTCAAACCTGAGCCAGCCCTAACTATAAGCTTTATCAAAGAGGAAAGTCTTTAGCCTGCTCTTAAATGTGGAGAGGGTGTCTGCCTCCCGAACACACACTGGGAGCTGGTTCCACAGTAGAGGAGCTTGATAGCTGAAGACTCTGGCTCCCATTGTAATTTTAGAGACTCCAGGAACCACAAGTAACCCTGCACTTTGGGAGCGCAATGCTCTAGTTGGTTTATAAAGTACTATGAGATCTTTAAGATAAACTTGAGCCTGACCATTAATCGCTTTGTAGGTCAGGAGAAGGATTTTGAATTCTATTCTGTATTTTACCGGGAACCAGTGCAAAGCAGCTAATGCAGGAGTAATATGATCTTGTTTCCTAGTTCTTGTCAATACTCGTGCCGCAGCATTTTGAATCAACTGAAGAGTCTTAAGGGATTTTTTGGGACAACCAGATAATAAGGAGTTGCAGTAATCCAGCCTTGAAGTAACAAATGCATGCACTAGTTTTTCTCCATCTTTTTGAGACAGGATGTGCCTTATTTTTACAATGTTACGCAGATGAAAAAAGGCAGATCTTGAAATTTGTTTTATGTGGGAGTTAAAAGACATATCCTGATCAAAGATAATGCCGAGATTCCTTACAGTGGTGCTGGAGGCCAAGTTAATGCCATCCAGAGTTACTATGTCATTAGACAATACATTTCGGAGGCATTTGGGGCCAAGTACAATAACTTCTGTTTTGTCGGTGTTCAACATCAAAAAGTTGCAGGACATCCAATTTTTTATGTCTTTAAGACATGCTTGAAGTTTAGATAATTGATTAGTTTCATCTGGCTTGATTGATAGATATAATTGGGTATCATCCGCATAACAATGAATGTTTATGGAGTGGTTCCTTTATAATATTGGATTTAAACCAGCTCAGTGCGGTTCCTGCTATGCCAATGAAATGTTCCAGTCTCTTTTATGTACAGGAAGTCAAACTGACTAGCCATAATGTACAAAGAACACTATTATAAATGAAGTTGTTGCTGTTATTGTTATGTTTAGTGATACTATTACCTCAGCAGATGACAACTTTGATATACTCAAGTTATTGTTTGGAGCAAACAGAAAACAATTGGTCATACATAAATAACAGGGCTCTGGACCATATTAAATTGGAAACGCAGATCGTGTTTAACAATGCTGCCAGCTGTTTCCAATATTGTCTAGAGCCAAGTTGAGACAAAGGTCATCCGGAGAAAATACCATTCAGTCAATATATAAAACAAATATAAAAAAAGAAATAACCAAAGGTTCGCCCAAATATAACTAAATTGCCAATATAAACACAAAAGTAACATATTGATAAACATAATTATTATATGTTTCCCCGATTTTAGTAAAAAAAAAAAAAAAAAAAAACTGAATCTCCACCAAAGGGTCACGTAGTAGACATAGGTGTCATTATCGACCCGTTGCATGTCCTTTGTTAGTGGAGGGTGTGGTGTTCTGTTCTCCCCCCCAATGTTTCCTATCCTGTATCCTCCAAACTACATGGAAAAAGATTGAGAAGTTAGATAAACATGCATATCGGGCCAAGGACATGATACATCCTGTGTGATGGACGAGCAGTGGTCTCAAAGTTGAACTGATGGGATGTAAGAAACGTTGACCAATTAGAAATGTGTTTGTGCAAGTATGAGGTGCAACTGCATGTGTTGTGATGAGACTTAGATTTATACCGTGCTAGTAGTGATTTTTTATTAATTTTTTTCCCCATACAATCAATGCTGCTATTAATGTCTTGATACTTACGTTGTAATATATCAATCTGCTTGTCACATTCTTGAACAATACCTTGGAAATTACACTTAAGCAGTTCAAAATTCACTTTGAGAGTTTCCCATCCACACACCCCAAACATGTTTCCCTGTACTGTTCTAGGCTGATAATAACAGGAGTTGGATGAATTTATCCCTAAATCACTGACAGAAGAGAGAGACCGCCTTGTCCTTTTTCAAAGGCCAATAAAGACTGATTTAAGATGTTTTGACTGTCACGCTGCAGATGTTCTCTGATGTGTGAAAGGGAGCAAATGCCTTCAACATAATAGAGAAGAATACCTACAGGGGTAATATCCCAACAACTATTCAAAATGTTAGTACCCAGAGGATGAATGAGAACAATGACAATTTTTCCTGTAGCAGGTCATGGTTTTGACATCTACAAGATGGATTGGTACAACATTTCGTACAGAAATCCTATGTATCTTAATGACTTTTGAGTGTAATGTCACAACAAACGTCAGATGGATTGCCATGAAATTCGGTACAGACATTCATGTTTGTGTCTGGATGAGTAATAACGTTGGTCATCCTCTTGCTTTTCATGTAGCGCCATGATCTGATGTGACCATTTAGCTCAACCACCACGGGCTCACATGGCTGAAGTCTTGTTTTGTTTATGTTTTTTTCTTTTTTTTAAATTAATACAAAACTTAAACAGTAAATGAGTGCAGTACAATTCTTAAGATGCAATATCAATCAACAAATGTGCGATGGACTCTTATCTGCCCTTCTTCCTATGTCTTCAGGCGAGGGGAAAAAGATAAGGAGGACATGAAGTATACAAATGTATCTAACTCTGCATTCTGCTGAAGAATTAGATGACAAGAACAATCAGAAAGTCACAAGTGTATATGAAGGGAGCAAGTGCCCTCTATGGTTGCCCTTCTAGTGGAGAAAACGTGATGCAGTGTCCTCTAGGCCAGTTATTCTCAACCTGGGGGTCGGGAACCACAAGAAGGTCGCAAGATAATTTCTAGGGGTTGCCATATGGTTGTGAAGAAAATAATCAGAAAACAGATAAAAAAATAAAATGGCATATTTTAACCTGAAGAATGGCTTTTATTGCCAGTGAAGTGAAATTGCATACACCAACCTAATTATTCTGGGGGGTCGCATGCAGCTGGTGCCCTCTTTATTTTTTTTTGTCCCTCAAAACTGATGCATCATAAAGTTCAGCTGTGATGACTGAAGACATGCTGCAGTGTACTCCTATCTGTAGACAGGGTTTTTTGTAGCAGCAGCAAAACCTATGTTATAAACAGCTTTTCTCTAAAGCCTCCCGCTTTAGTAAACTTTCCTCGGCAGTGGCGCCCTGATGCTCAATTGTCCTGTGGGCTTAAATTAAGGTTCCGCCCCTATGAGAACCATGCCAACATGTCTGTGTGAACACAAACCTATATTCACAAAATTATGTAAAACTGAAACAAAATCCTTCTGTTTTTTTCATTAATCAGATTGATTTACTGATAATTGAAAAATGTCACAGTCTAGTCTGTCAGCTCTCCTATGGCAGTGCTCTCTTAGGTCTGATGATGCCACCGGGACTTTGTCTTCCAAACATGTTAATGTGAACAATACTGGGCCTAGACAATACATACCTGCTCTGTCAGAGCTTCACCTGAAGAAGAAAATAATTTAGAAATGACACTACCAATGCATATACAACTCTTTTTTTTTTTTTTTTTTTTCTCTTTTTTTTAGCAAAAGTAAGGTAAACATAGTCATAGTAGATACAGAAATACACCATGATAAAGTAATCAATCGCATTTAAAAGACAAAGACAAAGTATTCAACCAGAAAGAGTTCAAATCACTTGTTGTATACAGAACAACTTCTCAATGCACATTGGAAGTAGGGGAAGTAGTGCAGGAAATCTCTGCTCCTACTTTAAACCACGATTTCCACATGTCAATGGAGGGCAAAAGCTACTGTGTGGAAGTCAATTATTCCACACTTATGTCACACATATTTCTTCTTGCTTTGCTATTGAACATGTGCATCGTGCAGCAACCGAAACCATCTGGTCTGAGGACCTGAGTGACCCAGGATGGAAAATATGGGAAGAGGAGTTCAGGGATATTAGATGATGTCAACCCATTAAGTGTCCTCAGCCATAAATCATTAAGATAAACTCCAAACCTGAGAGCCAATGATGTGAGGTCAATGCAGCAAAGTGTAGTCAGAAGCCTATAGCAGCATAAATGTTGGATGTAAGTCCACAGTTATGACGATGAATATTTGGCTGAACAGGCTTACAACTCATGGGATGGTGTAACTTCTCACCAAAGCTTTTTATTGTTGAATGATGATTTGTTTGTTTTTTACATTTCCACATCTTTGCTTCATCCCGAACATATGACAAACCGATGCGGCACTATGCCTAACCAGTACTCTGGGTAATCTTTTGCAGATTGTCCAGTTTTGCTCGATAGTCTCTTTCAACTCATTGCATCGATCCAACTTGAAAGTTATTGGAAGGCATGTATTATAAAGAAAGACATTTGCAAGAAAAAGTGTTCTTTTGCATCATTTAAAAGTTAATGAGTAGGTTTTAGCGCATATGTCCGGTAAACATCTCACTGTAATCAGACACCTTAAAACAAACAAATAAATAATTTAAATAACGTATATTCATACTTCTGTTGTTAAACTGTATATGTACATATTCTAATACCTCTGTCATTGTTTCCTGAAAACAATGACAATTCAAAGAAGCAACATCCTATTGAGGCTGAGTGCACTACTGATTGCATTTTCCTGTTATGTTTAACATTTGCTTGATGTTTATAGATAGATTTTTCTTGGACTATTGGACTACCATAACCTATACAATGCAAACTATAAAAGACAGTGTGAGACAATGGATATATTTCCTATTTACGGCTTATTTATGAAAATGAGGACAGCAGATGAAAAAGACTCTTGATTTTGTTCTTCATTAGGCTTATTCTTTAAAGTTACTCTACATTTTGTCTATGTTTTGCATTTGCACTTGTATGCCAGCTGCATTATTTGCATGCTCAGAGCTAATGTTGCTATAAGACAAAGCAGCAGTTGCTCTAACACAGAAGTAGTGACTAATAATTCTTAGTCACAAAGGCATGTGACCGTCAAGGCTGTATAAAGTGAATGAGTAAATGCTTCAAGGTGCCCCCAATATGTCCTCTCAAACTGCTCAGTGGTAAAACAAACTAGTGTTGGCAGCTTTCAGGTGTGTTACTGTGTGAATGTGGGACAGGACTGTTCAAATGTGCTTGGCAAATGTTTCTCCCAGATCAATAGAGGCCACATCAAACATTTCCTCTGTGTAGAGTTCACTGCAACGGTAGTCTCTATTTTTTTTCAGTACAGTGCATGCACTATATGCAAGAAAGGCGATGACTATAACAATGTTTTGTTTTCATCTGATCACTAATGGTAATGACTCCTACAAAGTACATAATCTGATATTAGTGGGTGATGATAAAGAATAAGGGTCACATTTCTGTCTTAATACAATTTCTACCTCCCCATATGTATATAATATATACTTATACGAATTTCATTTAATTGTTTAGCTGTTCAGCCCACAACTTTACTGTTTGGTTCACTCTCACCGCTCTTATTTTCGGGAATTTTTGGCCGCAACTGGCAGCTGTTTTCCCCAAGAAAATCTATAAAACCCATTGCATGCTAACTTCTCAGCACTAAACGGCAGACCGACACACTTAGTGACTAACTGGTGAAAATAGTGGAACATTTAGCAGCTAAAAAATCAGATATTTCATTAAGGAATTGCTAGAGACCAAAAATGGAGCTATAAGAGACTGAATCTTGGGCTTACATTCATCAGGTGGCCACAAAAACGTCTTAGGTGAAGCTAATATGAAGCTTCAACCATCTCAGTTAACCAAAACAAGAGGATGTTTCTGAAAGTTTCAGTTCTCTTAGTATTAAAATCACTCTTTGGGTGTTTTTAGTGTTTTATTTCAGAGCTTTGTGGCAGAGGGATAGGCACAGACTAACTTTGGAAGATGCCTGCTTCATTTAGCGCTGAAGCCTCAAATTAGCTTTAGAAGTTTTTTTTTTTTTTTACACAGAATGAGGATTGTGGATTGTGTCCCCAATCAATTGGAATTTCTTTAAGAAGGGATGTCTTCACAGCCTCTATGAACATGAGAAATGATTACAGCATTGTTTTAAGACAGCCTTAGAAAAAACAAAAAAAACAAGAACCTTTCCTTTCAGTGGTTATTGACTGTGGGCAGATTCCAGTGAATCAGGGTTGATGGCAACATCATGTCAGATGCGTTGTGTCCTCCCACCTTTTATTCTGATAACTAACAAATGCAGAAGTTCAAGTGTCCAGATGAATCAGCTATTGTAATCCTGTTATAGAAGAATGACTGTAATTATCTCGTGGTTGACAACTTTTTGCCCAGGTATGTAAAAACTGCCTCTTCAGAATTAAAGCAAGCAAGCAACCAAAACCGAGACCTGTGTTGATATTAGAGGAAGCCACACTGATGTTTAGAAGTACAGGAGTAGCCTATTATCAGCTAAATGTACTTAAAGTATCCAAAGTAAAAGTACTCATTCTGCAGAAGAAATGTCCATATCAGTTTTATATATGTATACATCTATTTTATTATTTTATGAATTATGCTCTAAGTATATTTACTCAAGTCCTGTAAATGTCGAGGTGGGTTTACTTGTTACTTGTTAATATTTCCATTTTATGCTACTTTAAAGTTCTACTTCAATACATTTCAGAGAGGAATATTGAAACCTACTTTTCACTTCACTTTATTTATTTATGAGCTATAGTTTACTTTTACTTTATTATGAGTACTTTTACTTTTGATACTTTAAGTAAACGTATGTAGGCTACTTTACTGAAATGTTGAATGCAGCACTTTTACTTGTAAGTTAATATTTTTATACAGGGATATTTCTACTTTTACAAAGCTTCTGACTTAAAGCAGCACCCGGAAGTTGGGAGTGGGAGCTTGATATATTACGAGAGCGCACGCGACTCGTTGCTGTGTCAGAGTGGCCGATGTGAGAAAGAGAAGGAAACGGCTGTTATTATTAGACATCCCGTAGACAGTGATAATCAAAGTAAAATATTGTTATAGTTAAAATGTTTACTAGATTACCAGATGCTCTTGCTGACAGAAATAGAAAATTGTAAATGTTACTTCAGAATTTCAATTTTATGCAATTTTATTCTCCACTACATTTCAACGGGAAATAGTGTACTTTTTACTCCGCTGCATTTATTTGACATTTATAGTTACAAGTTACTTTTTAGCTTTTGCAGTACTATACTAATCTACCCAGACGTATGCGAAGTAGCCTATCTAAAACATTTTTAAATCAATAATTTATTAATGCTCTTACATACAAAATTGAACATAAATAAATAAAATATTACCTACATGTATTTGTTAGTGACGAACACAGAATAATATAATTTCAATAATAATACAACACTTTGAAAAGAGACATTCTGCATTTATTTATTTTAGGCTACTTTTTATACGTTAAGTATCTTATAAATAACTTCAGTGACGTTTTTACATTAGGGATTTCACTAATGGAATATTTTTAGCCCATGGTATTCCTCGGCTACTAATCCTAATGTATTTCCTATACTAGTGGGCTACAATAAAGGATCGAGTAGTAGACTTCTTCCACAACTATCACGAGGATATTGCAAACTAACTATTATTAGAAAATAAAATGTATAACACCACAGCTACGTCTCTATGGTTTCATGTAAGCACTCAGGTGTCAGTTTGAGCTCTGCATGATTCAAGAGCTTGTCCTTGAAGCGGCACCACCATGACTGCTACAGGCAGTCGCGCGTTTACAATGCATACACTCACGCGCACATTCATCTCGAGTCCCTCGCGGGGGCGCGAACTGTCTCGACCAATCGGCGTTCTCCTCGCGCGGAGGGAGTGACGAGTATGAAGATACTTCACAGCCCGCTACAAATACCCTCTGGCACTTTTCTTTTTTATTCTTTGGGTCGCAACTTCAGAGCACCTCGTGATTGTCAAAGTCAACCGCTTCGTTATTAACTGCAAGTCAACGCACTTCCCCGTGGCTCTGTGTAACTTGGAAACTCACGAGGACAAAGTAAACACCTCAAACCGTTACTCAGTTGCTCAGCAGCGAGAGTAGGCAACTCTGTGTCTCCAACTTCTTCAACAAAGCTAAGAGGAAGAACCGTTGTGAGGCGCCTGCATCACAGCCTGTGCATTCAGGAACACCTTCTATGAGTTGTGTGGGAAAACAAGGTCTCCAGCCCGCCTCAAGAGTCTGACGTGCAGCCTTCTGAGTCTGCGAGCACCTGCCGATATGACGCGACGGTCCTGCGCGATTTATGCGGTGGGGGTCATCTGCGCCTCCCTGCTGGTCGTTGGGATTGGTTTAGTTGTGGGTCAAGTTTTCCGCACGTTGATGCACAACCGCCTCAAAAAGGTAAACACAGACTTCCAGCCTCTGAACTTTATAAAGCACGTGATTATTTCATGATTTCGTGATTTATTTATTTTTGCTTTGAAATACACTTCTGTGTGCGAGTAGAGTCTGTTGAGCATGATAGAAAAACATTGGCACAATGGTGGGATTATACTATGTTCCCCATTCAATTACTTACACAATCTTTATGGCTTGCAAACTCTAGAAGATTGCAGTTCTGTAAATCTTTAGTGCAGACCATTACCTGTGACTAGATAACGTATTAACAATGAGATCACAGCATTTAACTGCATTGTGATCTAACATTTGCAAACGTTTGTTTTATTATCATGTAGCAGATGTCATGGCTGCGCTGTCATTCAGTGTCTGTTGTTATGACGCAGATGTGTTAAATTGAAGGGGTGGCTCTAATGAGCAGCTCAAACTCTGGAGGGGGAGGGGGGGACTTATCATGGGGTTCCACAGTTTCCTCTGTGCAATCAGCACTTTCTCTTCCTGCAGTTAGATCAGCATAGTTTTAGTCAAAAATACTTTTCCATGAGCACGCACTTTGTTGAAAGAATTATCCCACAAAGACTTTTCACAGCCCTTTTAATCATTTTCATTATGACAGGAGATGGTTCAAAGGCGGATTCCACAGCTAAGAATAAGTAAGGATGGGTTGGTATTGGTTGGTATTTCCAACACATGTCACAAGGAAAAGCTGAGTCCGCTGCTGACAGCAAACCAGCTCATAACAGTTAGAATCCAATTAAGTGTTTCACACATTGCACACTGTAGTGGCTTGATTCACAAAGCCTCTCTCTCTAACATCCATGTATGATTATGGTAATTAGAGATGAAAAGGACAGCATGAGCTGAATTTAAGAATATCCTGCAAAATAAATGAGAGATTTTAAAAACTTGCTTCAGTTAATGGGAGTAAAACATGAAAATAGAGCTACAACTAGTGATTATTTCAATTCTCAACTAATTGTTTAGTCTATAAAAAGTCAGAAAGCAGTGGGAAATGATTAGTAGAGCTTCTTTGAGCCCAAGATGATATCTGTAAATGTTCCGTTTTGTCTGACAAACTGTTCAAAACCACAAAATACTGACATTGAGGGAGCAGGTACCAGCACATTTTTTGTAATTTTTGCTTGAAAAGTGATTCAAACAATGAATGGATTGCTAAAATTGTTTAATTTATTTTCTTACCATTACAACGGTTTTGCGCTCAGTGGCTCGTTTCCGTCGAGGGCCTTTCAGTTGGCTGCTCTCTGCAGCTGCAACACCAGATGTCGCCAACTCTTACACACTGTCCCTTTTAAGAAGCTGAAGGTTGGCATTTTGCTGAAAAATAATTACTTAAACAAATAAATTGATTATCAATAGTGTTGTTCTCTTCTGTTGATCGACTAACCAATTAATCGACTAGTTATTTCAGCGTTTATTAATAACACTTTTTTTTTAAAGTCTTAATGTTTTTAATTAAAAAGACACAAAAACAAAAAAAAATGTGTCAATGTCAGTGCAAGGCAGTGGAGGATGTGAAAAGAAGCCATAAAACAGCTTGAGTGAATTATTGTATCATAGTGTATTCATATATTTTAATATCCAACCAGGACTGAAGAAACTCTTAATTCAAGATCAGCTTTTTACACGTTCACATATCTCCACCTTCACATGTCACTCGTGTTATGCTGCTGTTTAGAAAATATTAAATCCTTGCAGAGATAAGTGCGAGCAGTACTGTAAGCTATTTTGTTGAGTTGCCTCTCAGTGAAAATAGCGAAGAAAGGTGTTTGGTACTTATATACAGTAGATTGTTTACATATGATAAGGATAACGGTAAAAAAGAGTATGAAGACATTGAAGTGATGGTTTCTCAGTTGTGAAAAATACTTTGCAGTTGCATCTCGGGTTGTGCATCACACACTATGTTTGGTCTGTGGGAGAAAGGGCGTAGGATGAGATTTTATCATGATGTTTAAAGCTGATGGGGAAATAGATATTTAAACTAAAATAAACATCAATATTCACATGCACTTCACACTCTCCTTTCATTCAGCTCAACTCTGTAGTTTAAAGAATGTTTTAATGTTTGATCTTCAATCCCAGAGGTGGAGAACTTAGTGGACCACAAATACAAACACTCTTATCGAGCATTAAATACAAACATCTTTTGTAATTCTGTTTGATTGCATCAGTGAAAGCATTTGCTCAGCACCAGTAAACATACTTTAGAGCATTTACACTAATGTGCTCCATAGCTTTTAAAATTATTGTGAGGTAAGGTTTAGATATTTCCTGGATTTCCAATATCTCAGACTGTTAGTGATGTTCAAAGCATTCCCAAGAGGTTCACTTTACTCTGATAACAGACATGAGATTACTGTTCAGTGTTATTATATGGCACACCTTCATCCTTATTTTCATATCAAACCTGCTTCTCCATAACAGGTATCAGATGGCTTATCAGAGAGGCTTTGACTTTAGAGGTCATGGGATGTAGTCACATTGCTTTCTGATGCTGGGTGTTGGTCCTAATGCTGAAATTGTAACATTTAAATACGATTTCCTTTTATTCTTATAGAGGTTTCTAATGCAAATGGCTGCAGAAAGTGGAGAAGAGAAAAATATCCCATATACTCAGCAACAGGGAGATAATCATCGGCTACAGATGGCATTGTGCGGGTCTGATGTTTGTAGTTTATTTTGATCACAGGTGTGCTAACATTTCTTAAGTGAATGGATGAATTAATGTCATTACATCACTTCAACTCGTTTGCACGTTCAACAATTCAATTTCCTCGAGCTGGAGTATTGTTGTAGCCAACAAAACACAATAAATACACAAAACGGGCTTACTTTTTGTTGGAGTAATTAATAATATCAATCAGTGACCAGTAAGTCCTGTTTAACGATCATATTTACTTGTCCAATATTTACTTTTAGGCTTGTCAGTTACTGTGATGAAATGTACTGTTTGCTCAAAGACCTTAAGACAGTCTGGTGCGGCTCTACAAGTCTTTAGGCAAAATAAAAATAATTTTATGGACCCATCGGAAAAGCCCAAGAGCAATCTGCTGCCTTCCAGCACAAAACAAGTGTTCGAGGGTGTAATCAGGACATAAAAAGGCCAAGTGTGGTCAAACTAAAAGTTGGTGATAGTTAGGGACAACTTAACTATCCCAGAGTACCCACAGCCAATCACTAAACAGAGTCCCGTGTCTCCTGTGACATGTTGACCTATGTTACAAATAATTTATTCCCGCCTGAAACTAGGGTTGTCGGGAGGATTAGCCGCACTTTGCTGCTGCCGGGTGTGTTTTCGCCGTAATGCTAGGTTGGCGAGTTAGTCTGTTTTTTTTCTTTTTTTCACCTGAACTTGTCATTTTGAGAAAAATACTACCGAGGGCATGACCATGGTGTCCTAAATGACATTATTGAAATGTGTTACAGTTTGTAGTTATAGCACTTCTTATCTAGTTTGGTGCCAATGCTTGTCCAATATAAGTTTGAGTTTGTGTGTAATGGACTATTTACCAAGTTATAATACATGATGGCTTCAGCCCAAAGGGACATCACTTGACATAACAAAGCCACAGTAAACAAAACATGAAGTGAGATGCGCAATTTCTGGCCATTTCTGCAGTGTTTGCATTGATGACCTAGAAATGAAATTGACAGACAAGTAAGATCATTTTTAAAAAAAAAATGTTTATGTCAATGAAAGTTTTAAATAATTTGCTAACTACACAGTGTTGAACCTTTTAAAGATGAATGCTGCTTCTCGTGTTTACAAATGTTTTGGTCTCATTAGCCATCTTATTCATTCCTACATAGTTATAAACATGCATCCTGTTTCTCTGTCTCTGCATTACACAAGCATTGATTAGGCAAAGTAGTTTCTGCCTCAAGAGTACCGTAATTTCTGGACTATTCAGCGCATCTGAATGTAAGCTGCACCCACTGAATTTTTTAAAAATATGTATTTTGTACATAAATAAGCCGCACATGTCTATAAGCCGCAGGTGCCTACAGGTACATTGAAACAAATGAACTTTACACAGGCTTTAACGAAACACGGCTTGGAACAAAAATAAATAGGCCTTTAAACGCCTTCAATTTGAAAGCTGCATCATATGCCTTTCTCCGTGTCTTTGCCATGATGAGGGTGACAACATGACTACCGTAATCAGAATCGTGACCATTCATAATGTCCGCTGTTTAAAATGTCCGCTGTTCATGATGTCCGCTGTTTAAAATGTCCGCTGTTCATAATGTCCACTGCTGAAGACATTCCAAGAACTAATAATGCAATTGAAGGTTGGCATAATGTTCTTAGAGGTTCATTTGGTACACTGAATGAAACACAGAAATTTCGTAAAAAAGTTAATTACCGTAATGAACAGGAAGTTTGAGCGCGCTCGATTTACGTCACATTATGTGACGGTGCTCAGTTTTTTGGCGACATGAAGCTTGTGAAAGCGGGAAAAATCCATAAATTAGCCGCGTCATTGTATAAACCGCGAGGTTCAAAGTGTGGGAAAAAAGTAGCGGCTTATAGTCCGGAAATTACGGTAATACATTACATTAACAGGCAGACATATGTAAAATAATCTAACTAAAAATATATGTGTTTGGGTGTGACACACATTTGTATCACTCACATGCAGACACAAATGTGTGTCACACCCAAACACATATATTTTTAGTTAGATTATTTTACATATGTCTGCCTGTTAATGTAATGTATTACTCTTGAGACAGAAACTACTTTGCCTAATCAATGCTTGTGTAATGCAGAGACAGAGAAACAAGATGCATGTTTATAACTATGTAGGAATGAATAAGATGAATGCTGCTTCTCGTGTTTACAAATGTTTTGGTCTCATTAGCCATCTTATGCATTACACAAGCATTGATTAGGCAAAGTAGTTTCTGCCTCAAGAGTAATACATTACATTAACAGGCAGACATATGTAAAATAATCTAACTAAAAATATATGTGTTTGGGTGTGACACACATTTGTATCACTCACATGCAGACACATGGTTGTGTACTAGTACCTGTCAGTAGTATGATTTATTCCAGCCGTATCAAGTTACTTTCTTACCCTAGTTGCACCAGTGTGAAGGATCTTATTTCATGTATACCCTCCCAGCAGTAGACTCTTTGTGTGCTAAGCCTCTTTCACACTGCTACGTTTATTGGGAAACCGGCAGGGTTGGCAGCCCCCCAGCTTCCATGTGAGGCAAGCGGGATCGATGACCTGCTGATGAGGTGATTGTGAAAAATGTCTTGCGTCTGAATAGGAATTTGGTTATTTCACAAAGACTAGACTAGACTTAAGGCTAGCAGCCCCTTGCTGGTAGTCTGCTTAAATCCATTTTTGTTCTGAATTAAAAAAAAATATTAAGCCAGTAAAAGTTATCAGCACAGCAAACGGATGGTTTGGAGCTTCACCCGTTGTGGAGAATTAGCTCAAATAGGAAAAGTCGCGCTGCAGCGTTTCAACAGAAGAAGACTACACACTCTTGTGCTTTTAAAGTACAAAAAGTTTGTTTCAAATACATTTTACTTTACAGAGTATGTATACACTTGTTATTATGCAGATTCTTCCACCGCTGGATTATCTTAAAATCATGTGTTTACACCCACTATTCATTTCTCACCTGAAGAGCCAAACTCCAGATCTATGGCTTGCCAAGCAATATCTTTCATTGTCTTTATAATGACAGCATTGTGTGTCCTATAGCTCGGGATATTTCTCTCAACAACTCTAGTCTCTCTTTATATCCCCCAAACCGGAATTTTGACCTGATTATGGTGCTATATGAAAAGGGATGGTATCACCAAAGTCATTAGGCTTCATCCTCCTGGCACCATGGATATCGGTGCTACATTTCACAGCATTTCATCTAATGGCTGCCAAGACTTTTCACTAAAACTAAAAAAGTTTAACCACCCGGTGGCCCTAGAGTAAAGGTCAAAAGATGACTTTCCATCAGTGTGTGTGTGTATCAAATTTCACCCCCCATTTAATAGTTGTTGAAATGGTCTAATCTGGACCAATGTGTTAGACCAACCGACTGTCATTGCCATTGTTTATCATTTATTTGGATCCCCATTAGTTGTTAACAGGGTAACAGCTACTCTTCCTGGGGTGCTCCAATCCATTGAGGATAAATGAACGTTGTTCAGTGTAATTTGAAGTTCTTTAAGATCTTTACAGTAATCATACTGCCTCCCCTTGATTGCTTTAGTGCCAACCAGGGATCTGCCTCTATAGCCACTTGGCGGCCACTGGGAGTTCTGGTCTATGTAAAACTGAATGGACCTTAATATTACTTTGATGGCTTCAGTAACAGCAGGGCTGGATTGCAGTTCATCTGTACTGAGACAAACCCATTTAGAGTATGCAAAGTGTGCACACCACGACTGGAGGATTTATTCAAAAGCATCTTGCTGTGCCTGGTGTTATTCACGTCTATGTATTTGCCTTCCCCCGACATCAAAGCACTAGTAGTATGTCTATTTGTGTATTCACCTGCTACATGTGTTTTCAAATGGGGAGTGGTGTAGGAGTAGCGATAGTAAGTACTGAGATAAGAGGGTTTTCCTGTTTTCCATATGGTATTTCATGTAGCATGCTGGGAGGGTTACTATATTGATTGTTCGAAGCATAAAAGGATGAAATAGAAAGTCGTGGTCTCCCTGCCTCAATCTAAGGTGACAGCTTTATTGTCCTTGGCTACTCGGCTAAATGTTTGTCTCTGAACAAGTAGAAGGGACCCCAAAGGAGGAGGGGGCCTGTGCTCCCCTAAAACAATGGGACTCCTTGGTGTGCTTTTGGACTTATTTATTGAAGTACTGCTTTTGACTTCAACACAAAGCTGACACCATTAGGCCAAAGGGAGATTTCCTCTTGATGTGTTGAACAAATACATACGCTCTCGCTCCATTCCTTCTGCTATCATTCCCTGTGTTTTCCAATTCCTCAAAAGATTCCTGCTGTGAATCAGGTTATCCTCGTCCAGAAGCACTGACATTTGCTGGAGAAATGTTCCTTCATACCGTGTATTTTGAAACAGGATAGTTAAGGTTTTTCACGTCCTGCACTGCACTTCCAAGGCCACATAAGGCTCAGTCCTAAGGAATGCAGCTCAGATCATTAAGGTCACAATCCTGCACAACAAGCGGGCATCCAGCTCTCTGCATCACATGACATGTCAGTGGCTCTCCCGGAGTGGCCGTTGTCATTGGCAACCACTGACAATGGAGCTGTGGAAGGGGTCTCCCCTAATACCATTCATGTGTGCAGCCAACGCTGTTGTCTGACGCTCAGACAGCAGCTGCCCCCCACGACCCCCCCATCGATGTTTTTGTTCTCTGGGTTGTTTTTTACTATGAACAGAAACTCTGAATTTAAAACCCTAGTATATTTTTTTGTATATTATATTGTGTTGTCAGTGTTTTAAGCATTAATGTGAAACAGAAAATGTTCTTTTCAGAACTGTATTTATATGTTTGAATGAATTATATTTAAACTGAGATATGTACCTTTTTTGTCTCCACAGGAGATTGTTTTGGTAGAGGGCAGCCGTGTGTTTGAGTCATGGAAAACCCCTCCCCCACCTGTCTACATGGAGTATTTTTTCTTCAATGTAACCAATGTGGATGCGTTCATCGAAGGGACGGCCAAGCCAGAGCTCAAGCAGATTGGACCCTACACATACAGGTAGGATGCAAGAGCGCACCAATGCACACCGAAATGCACATGCTGCCACAAAGAAAGCCAGAAACATGTGTCTCACATAAATCGAACACGTTGTCAAATATTTGTTTTTGTTGTGTATGTGTGCGAGGTGATCTCTGCCTGCAGGTTTGCTCATAGGTCCACCACCAGATACTACTCGCTTCATTTGTCTTTACTCTGTGTTGACTGTAAAAGCAATAAAAAAAAGTCTTGAAAACATTCAATTAGTAGTTTGTCAAATATGTGTTTCAAGCGTGATGCCAAATGTATAAAATCTATATAAACCAGACTGTGTTGCAGTTTTTATTTACTGAGTTTACTGATTTTGTTGGTTCATGTGCTATATCTTGACCCAAAAAAAAAAAAAAATGCTGTTCAAATGTGGCCGTTTTAACCAATGTTAACTGACAAAAAGGTTACTGCTCCTCTGCTTCCTCCTTTGTGGTCTTTTATTAAGTCACTTATTTAATTGGCACATTACCTTCTAATGCAGCCCTTGAAACCCTTTTATAAATGTTATGGTTCACTGTTGCATCACCAGAAATGGCCACAGTGCATGTCGACATAATCAACGGCTGCCACCAAACCTATTATTTAACTGTTCTGGTTACCTAATCTTAAACTGATGTTGTGTCAAAAGGAATAAGTTATGTGTGTACATGTATGTGTAACTGGTCTGTGAAGCTCATTTGTGACAGAAACAATTGTAGAAAGCTTAATGAAAGTGACAAAAAGGGTAATCTTTTGTTTTATTGTGTTTGCCCAGGGAGTACAGGTATAAGGACAATGTGACAATGGTGCAAAATGGCAGGAAGGTGTCAGCATACAACACCAAACGTTTTGTGTTCATGAGAGAGAAGTCTGTGGGCGACCCAGCTGTGGATTACATCACCACTGTCAACATCCCTGCTTGGGTGAGTCGTGAACTAAAGGTCTTAGACAAGCAGAGGAAAGTGGAGTGTTTGTGTGTTTCTTCTGCATTTTGTTTATTGTTTCCTCAATTCCCACCACCTCATCCTGCTTTCATCTCCACTCTACCCCACTCCCACTTCCTGTCTCTAGGCTGTTATGAACAAGGTGAAAGGGAGTTTCTGGAAGGCATCTATGGTGTCCATCTGGATGAAGTCTGTTGGGACTGGTCTCTTCACTACTCTCACTGTGGATGAATTGCTCTGGGGCTACGAAGATGCGTTGCTGGTCCGCATCGCTCCCACCAGTCCTGACGTGGAGACCATCTTTGGCCTCATGTACAAGGCACGTACAGCTGTTCAAAAATAAAAGCTGATAAACCTCAGATGGATCTATTCATTCGTTTTAGATAAACTTTTCTATTAAATCTAGTCACTCTGAAAATCAGTGCAGCAGGTCTTTTCCATGATAACAAATTTGAGTGTTTTTGTAAACATGAACACATTTTTAATGACTTAAATCTTTTTAATCCATTTAGAAAAATGGAAGTAACGACGGGGAATTTGTCTACCACACCGGGGAGCAGAACTACATGGATTATGGCCACGTCGAAACATGGAAAGGCCAAAGGTAGCACTGTTGCAGTCTCACACAAACACACACTCCCACTCTGTCTTCCTCCGCTGTAATGAAACTTCATTGGGTAACCTTTTAAAAAGTTTCATAAAATCTACAGCTCTTTGCCAAAAATAAGTGCCAGTTTGTCTGGTCTGTTGCCCACAGTACAGAGCACAGGACAATACTTCCTGATACTCTTGCTGTCTTACTGGCTTTTTGGTGACCTTTCTTATCCCATTTTATTGCCTCAGTATGCAGTTTCTAATTAAACGTCTTAAACCATTTTTATCAACTGCGATTTTCAGATAAAACCTTATTTGTTCATCAAAACACTTTGTTGGAATGTACAGTTATTAAGATGGTGATAATGGTGTTGACATCGTAGGGTTTTTGAAAACAGCATATCCAGCCCAAAATAACAAAAATATTGGTTTTGCTCTGTTTTAGTTTACATAAAATAAAGTATTGAGCTATTGTATAGGCATGCCTCAGTCCGAAAAACTTTTTTTTTTCAGGCAGCATACATTTCTACATTCAATCAGTGATATCATGTAGAAACATTCTACTCTTTTGATATTGCAAAAATGATGTCTTGATGCAGTTCTTTTATTCAATATATTAAAAGCTCATGTTTGTGACTATGTTGTTTTGCAGCCAGCTGACCTTCTGGGGGTCTAACCAAAGCAACAGCATCAATGGATCGGATGGAAGTGCTTTCCATCCCCTGCTGGACAAGAATGAACGCATTTATATCTTCACTCCAGACCTCTGCAGGTACAGTTTAGCTTCACACTGCCTTCCTGCAGCCTACTGCTCCCATGTGGCATCATTTGTGTAAATATGTAAATAACCACACCTATTCATTGCTTTTATGTTTTCTTACAAGGGAGTGTAGTACTGAATAAATATCCTAGTACTAATGTTAAGCTCATGGCTACGTGACAGTGTTGGCCTGTGGGTAGATTGCTTGGTCCACCACTTTGGTCTGGACCGAAATAACAACTATAGGATGAATTCCCATGAAATTTAGTACAGAGCATGGTTCCCAGTGGATGAATCCAAATGACGTTGGTGATCCTGAGACTTTTCCTCCAGCGCCAGTACCTTGGTTTATGACAAAATACCTGTAAAACTAGTGAGATTCCCATTAGCATTGGTTGTTCACAATACAAAAGTAACAGATAGAGCTGTGTCAAGAATGGGAAAAAAAGAGCTAGAGAGAGAAGTTCAAACCGTGACTCCTTTCTTAGCTTGGCGTGAAGGTGCGAATGTGCGAAGGTGTGTATGTTAGATTGTGGGTTTTAGAAAGTTACACAGCCCCGGACACATTTCCTCCTATTCTAATGTTAGAAAGATGCGGGCGAGGGGGTTTCCATCTGACAAACTCTTAAGAAGCATAGTGGCAGCTTAAGTACAGCTTCACAGATCCACTAGCACGGCTATAGACTCTTAGTCTCGTTGGCTGTAGAACAAAGATAAACTCATACTAGTTCTATTATACCAGGCAAGTAATTGCTACAGCATTTGGCTTTCTACCATTTATCTCACTGCTACCTCATGTCCCATATATGAATGATGAAGCGATGTCTATTTCTGCTACATGACCTGACCTGAACATATTGGTCACAACTCACCTCACAGCAGGACACAGGCTTTCATATCTGTTATGGAAATAATGTTTACAGGCCTTGGATCCCATGGATTGTTATCATAAGACCCTGAATACAAACGGCACCACAGGGGACATCTGTTTTTCTCACAAAGACTTTACTGCCTAGACTGTGTGTGCTAACATGGAATCCCCTTTATGGAAAGGCTTCCATACAGAGGAATGTTGGTCTGGGGTGTAATGGAGATGGAAGATGGTTGAGTGAGGAAGAGGAAGGAAAATCGTGGGAGTGACTATGACAAATAAGACAGAAAATCCATGTTTTCCCAGCTGTAACAAACAAGTTTAATAGGCCAATTTGTTGTCTTCTCTCAGAAATGTCTGCCAGGCATGTTCACTACTAATGCTCGTAAGGGCATTCACATTTCTGGAAAATTGCCTCCGACTGAATAGTTCCTTGAGATTAATAATATCACATCTGCTATGTCTTAATACTGCCTGTTCTGTTGAAACTGTGTCCTTGACCTTTCTGATGACTTATAAAAAAGCCTTGACCTAAAAAAAACATTTCACATGTTGCTCCAGACATCCTCGACTTTTTGTTGAGCGTGGAAAGAATCTGTTAGAGTGCTATGGTTGTACCTTTTGACTCTGATTGGATGTGTGTCAAATCCCCTCCCTCCCTCAAATGTTTACCCCTTCACCTACTTACTCATTGCTTGATGGATTCATCACGACTGTCTGTGCTATTGTGAGTAAAGGGTAGGCTCCCTCCCTGTTTCCTGTGCTTTTTAACCATCATAAGTCTAATGTGGGAACCTTTCACACAGACAGTTTAGCGTTTGGTTGTTTTCGGCCTGAAGCCCCTGTAAGAGTAGCTTTGTCCCAAAGCATGTGCTGAGTTAAATGACAACTGGGACTGATCTGAAGGATAGAAAAAAAGTAGCTTGAGTTCCCGTCTGTGACCTGATCTTTGGTCCAGTTACTGACAGCCTAGCCATAAAAACCTCAAGATTTTGACGAATTGTAGCCAGGTGTCATTGTTCAAATACCACCTTGCCTTTTGCCATAAGTTCCATTTTCCTCTAGCTATGATCCTTCATTTCAAAGACTTAATTTGATTTTAAACACATTCTGTCATAAACAATTAAAAATGCAAAGGCTTTATTGGCATATGCACAACAGCTACGTAGCGTAGTTGTTGGCAATTAAAATCTTAAGTCCCATCCTACATACATATGTATACTTAAGACCCAACATAAGACCCTCAATATGCAAAAACTAAAAATATCAAATAAAATGTAAGCATGACACAGGATAGAAACACTTAAAACTAGAAGGGCACTTGGAGAGTGCAGATCTCCGCCAAAATCATGACCCAGAGTAACCCCCCTCCCGCCTGCAGTACGTGTGTCTTCTCTTGCCCACATCCTCAAATATTCTTACCACATATACACACCCAGCCCAACAGAAAATAGTTTGCTGAATTACAGAAAATGCTTTCACGGATTCAAAAATGATGTTGAATGTTATCGGTACATTTGGTCTGTAATTAGAGCCATGTTCTTATTTTCCTTGTTGTTTTGACAGAGTTCTGCTGATACAGGTACATCTCAGACCGGGACTGTGAAGCCTTGCTAATTCCCGAGACGCGCAGTTTATTTTTTGACCACCCGATCTCACCGGCAGCAAAGTTAAAACAGTCCCCTATACCTATCTTGCAATGTTAAAAAAAGTGAAAAATAATGTGTGTATCCGCCCCGTGGTTCAGATCCGCTCCAAAATATTATAGATTCTTACTTGGCCCATGCATCACCCTTCCACAAAGTTTCATGAAAATCAAGCCACTAGTTTTTCCGTAATCTTGCTGAAAGACAAACAAACAAACGGACAGGCAAACCGAGCCAAAAACATAGCCTCCTTGGCGGAGGTAATTAATATAACTTAATTCCTGGCCGCCCAAAATCATGATACCAACAAAGACCTCTGGGCCTCTATTACATTACACATTTTAAGTGATCAAAGTTATCACATGAAGATTACATTTTTGTAGATAACATCCCCCCGTCTTTCATCTTTCCTTTGTTGTTTAACGTTAATACGCCTCTTATGCGATCTCGCGTCATCTCGTACATTTTTTACCCCCAGAAATTGAAGGGGAATTAGATACAAAAGAACTATATCTTTGTTTAGTTTGTGGGAAAATGATTCACGCTGTAAAGGTCTCTCATGACCAGCAGTACAGGACAGAGGCGTTCACAGTCCTGTTATAGTGAGAAACGCATGTGGCATCTTACTTGGTTTCTCTCACAAAGGTCAAGGGAAAGGTCTGTACTGTATTGTTGGGCTGAGTAGCGGAGGGCCGCATCCTCCCGGCCAGTTGGCGGACACTGGAAAAGCTCCTTTGTTCTCACTGAGAATCATTGGGATTCCCTAAAGAAAAAACAGAGCTGCAGATACATAGAACAATGATGAACTGCTCACAGTAACGTAATTCTTTCAGAAGCTGTAACAACACAACACAAATTCAAATATTATGAAAAATGTATGATTTCTCCAAAGAATGTCAACACCACCACACTGCCGCATTATTTCCTCTACATTCGAATGAAAGAAGCACTCCCAACAGGATTTAAGCATAATGGTAAAGGGAATATAAATCCTCTAGAATCTCTCTTGAAAAAGAAAGTCACAAGTCACTTTTTTTCTTTATTATTTTCGAAGACGAGAGGAGAATCGAGTTTCAGGTCGACCAATTGAATTGTTGATAAGCCACATGGAGCAGCAGCCAACACCAGTATAATGTGCACTTATTTATTTTTGATTTACTCACTCAGCAAACCACTTTCGTGCAATACAATGACTTTTTAATGGACGAACAGCATTTGTTGATTCCAGACTTAAATGGGCAGTATTCAGCTAAGCAAGTGTGCGTGTGCCTATCTGGAAACGGTTTAAATATTAAGGTACAAGACATGTAGAAATACTTTTACGCTATTTCTATAAAAACTGTGCCTCCACCAGTACCTGTGAAAAAACACTCTAAAAATCGCTTTGTATTTCCTATCTTATGCGTAGTGTTTCAAACAGTTGCGCATTAGAGAGAGTTCAACGATTGTAACCAGGAAATTGACTTGATTATCCAGGCTGTAAACTCTTGTCTTGTTGTTTACAGTAATAAAGTTGATTTTAAAATGTTGAGCAGTAAAAATATACGACGGCGGTAAACAGAGTTGAAGAGAAAGAAGGTATGATAAGAAAACTGATTTCATTTCATCGTTTCCTGCAATGTTCTCGCTTTACTCTCCAGGTCGATCCACATGGAGTTTGAGAAAGATGTAGAGGTGAAAGGAATCCCAGCCTACCGCTTCACACCACCACGCTCTGTTTTTGCCAGCAAAGAGGAAAACCCAGCCAATGAGGGTTTCTGCGTCAGCCCAAAAGAGTGCCTGGGAACTGGCCTTCTTAAAGTCAGTCCGTGTCGGAAAGGTAAATGTCAGCTTGTGCAGTGTATTTTCTCACCCACGCTTTGCACTTTCACATGCCTCTCCTTTCATATTAGTACGTTCTGCGCCCACAACTCTACTCTCGGACTTTCTAGTAAACACAAACTTTTGTTTTGAAAGCTAAGGTCTTTTGAATTCTGTTGCCCTGTTCTTTCTGTTTTTTACCCAGCGCACTTTCATTTTCTTAAATTCTTATATCAGTCATGTCCTCCTTTTTATTATTCTTCAAACTATCAACAGTACTAATACGCTCTAAGTGACCCATGTGACACAGCTCTCCAGCCCTCTCCACACCTCGGGCGCCATCTGACCATGACTGGCCCAGTGGCTGAGGGGGCGGTAAGCCCTGTCACCTGATTCGTTAAATATGACCAGGCATTATCTTAGTGCCTGTGTTTCTCGGAATGATCATTCCTTTGTGATAGAATGATGGCAGCTTTTCCTATCAATAATACACCACGTTTTAGTCTTTGAATGCATTTTTAATACCTTTTTTGAGACATTAATTACTTTCAATCAATTTCAGTTACTTGTTTTCAAAGAGATTCTCTAACGCATGTGCACCTCATGTCTTCTTTTTTTGTGTCAAAGTTATATCACGCTTTAGGGTAATACATTTAAAAGCAGATTGATTTGATACGCTACATGCACACTGCTTTTTGAATGAATAATGTTGACAAAAAAAAACAGACATGATGTTATTGACTGAAAGATTAGGGTTTGCAAGATGATTTTCACAGCGTACTGAAATGAATGGAAACTAACGGCTGCCGTCCACATAAACGTCAGACAATCAGCCCAATAAAGCAATCAAAGCACTTGGAGGTAACGGTACACATTTTGTGTGGCTAGCAACAGGCATTTCTTTCTAATGAGGGGAGGAGGATTTAGAAGAGTGTGCAGAGGGTTACGTTTAGGGTCAGGTGTTGAAGAATAAACACAGTGATTCAGTGTGGCACTCATAAGTACACCAATATGTGTGTGTGTGGTATGTGGTATGTGGTGTGTGGTGTGTGTGTGTGTGTGTGTGTGTGTGTGCTACAATGACCTTGTGGGTTGTCACGTGAACAGCTACTTAGGTGACTGCGAGTGTCCAATGTTTTTGCCTAATGCGTGTTGCCAAACACAAGGCCAGGAAAACTGTCACCTCTGCCCCACTTCATCACTCCGTCACTCTTGCTGTGGCTCCATCTGACTTTGTTGTTGCCGCTGGGACACAGACAGAATGACTTGACTACGCTTTTCCTTATCTACTGTATGACTGAGGTCATATTGTAGGACCGCAGTTTCTCCTGTTGACAATATGAGGAAGGAAAGAAGCAAGAGCAAAAATATTCCTTATCTGGATCTAAGATACAGCCCTTAATTGGCTCTGCAAGCAGGGATGTGATCCATTTGTGGACCTATTGTTTATTATGTTTGGAAAAATGTGACCCTGAATAAATTGCTGTGTGTACTACAATAGAAGTCAGATTACATCTTGTCACTTTCTCTCGAGGCTCTTCCTACATGTCCTGCTCTTTGTGATTAAATCGTACATTAAACAACAGGGAAGCTCACATTAGTTGTTACTATGCGGCTACTTTGATTACCTTCTCCAGCTTTGTGTGGGGAGGCTTTTATGTCGCACCATCATGGTACACAGATACATTATTTTAAACAAAAAACACATTATAGAAACAACCTACTTGTTTGTCGGATGTTCTGATCCGACTTTAGATGTCCTTTCTGTACAAATTAGTTAGAAAAGACTGAATATTCTCCTTTTTATGATACATTGTTGAGGTCATCTTATTGTTGCCCGTGCTTTTGATTTTTTGGTAAAACCATGTTATGGAGACGTGGCTCACGTGCCTCTTGTCATAATTTGTGTTTAAAGCCTCATTAAACCTTAATTAGAGATGGGGCAACTTTCTTGCAAAAAAGGAAGGACATAATTTGTCGTAGTTGACATTTACGTCACTTAATAAAGGAGCGAAAGGAGAGCATATGTGGTTCATTTTAAAGTAGAGAAATAGGCTATACATCAATGATTGTTGCTTTTGTCTGCTTAATGTTGTCTTCCCTTATTGTTTCTCCCCTGAATCCTTTTCCTCTCCTCACATAGGTGCCCCAGTGGTCGCCTCCTTTCCTCATTTTTACCTGGGAGAGAATAAATATGTGGCTGCCATTGACGGAATGTCTCCTCAAAGACAGCATCACCAAACGTTCCTAGACCTTAACCCGGTAAGTTACCAGGCCACAGTTCATCAGACTCAAATTCAGTTTTTACTCTGCAGTTATAATTAGCAACATTGATGCTGTGCCTCATCTTTGTTGACGCTGCACATTTCAATCCACTATGGAAATATGTAGGAGCAAAGCATTTCATTGAACCCTCTCGGAAGGAGCGCCATGCTACATTAAGATGTACTGCTACACCCCTGTGGTATATACTAGTAGTACAGAAGAAGAAGTAAAAGATTCCCATTGTGCTCCATGTCATAGGTTTCTTTTTATATTATAATGTATACATTATTATTTATCTACTATGTTGAAGTGTGGGGCAACATCTACATGAATAATAAAAAGCCATTGTTTTTTTATACAGAAAAGAGCAGTAAGAAATATTCATAAAGTGGATTCAAGAGAACGCACCAACAGACTGTTAATTCAGGAGTATTGAAACGTAAAGATTTAGTTGCGTTATGTATTATGGCTCTTGATTCCTTTTTCTCATGTTTCCCTAAGCATTAGCTGTTAAGTAACTGTAATTGACAGACTATTATTTATTTTGTTATCGACATGCCCCTTGCATGTCGATTTAAGATTGATCATCCCCCAGCCTCTTTTCATTAATGATATGAACAAAATCAAATGAAATGAACACTATTATTTAATTTTTGGCTCGCAGACCACTGGAGTGATTGTACGTGCAAACAAGAGGGCGCAGATAAACATCTTGCTCAACAGAATCTCTGGATTCCCGTAAGTATCTTCATCCAAACACAAGCTAAACACTTATTATTCTACAATACCGACGTGCGTGTGTCTGTACTTTATGATTGCTTCACACTCTTTTCATCGTGTTCACAACAGGGCAACTAGAAACCTGAATGAGATAGTCTTTCCCGTCATGTTCCTGAATGAGGTAAGAAACAATAAAGACATGCTGACACATTATGAGTTAGTCTGTGGATCTTCATGAAGTTGTTATATTATAAACAAAGTCATTCATGCTTTTCTTGATTCCCATATGAAAATGTAGCATTTCAAAGAGAAAGCTCTTTTTATGTATAGGGGGGCTAAATTTAAACAACATGAATCAGGACAAAGTTATAATAATAAATAATAATAATAATAAGGTTTATATTACAAGCGTTACAAAGTGCTTTACAATGAATGCATAAAACACAACAATAACATACACAATATTGTTTGAATAACCAGGCAAGTATAAGGCAAAAAAAGAGGAGGACACTTAAAAATGCTAAATTCAAATTAAATAAAAATTTTCAACGTAAAGATCAAAGCACTTTTAAAAATGTTTTTAATCTATATATTATGTTGTTTGTTTGTTTTTTCCCTGTTTTTTTCCTCGCTTTAAAAAAAACAAAACACCTTTTGCTTGCTTGCTGCTTTGTATTCATACTGTATGAAAAAATGTCTTTTATATTTTAAACAAAGTACATGTTTGGACATAATTAGTAATTTAAAGAACAATAAAGCACAGAGTAAATAAAAAAAGTTCAAGAATAAAAAGTTGGAACTACAGTAAATGCAAGATGCGAAACTAGTCACTAATAAAAACCATGTTTCCTCTCCATTATGTCTCTTTTGGATTGTCTTTTATTACGCAGAGTGTGGTGATTGATGATGCGTCCGCGGCGAGAGTACACAAGCTGCTGCTGATTGTCACTCTAGTGTCCAACTTCCCGCTCATTATTGTGGGACTGGGTGCCATCATGCTTGCAGTCTTCATCATCCTTCTTCTCCGGGCCCGCAAACAGAAGGTATGACAACACTTCTTACCTGATCTTATTCTAACAAGTTTACCACTTGCTTGCTTTGTCCCAATAAGTGATTGGTGTTAATTTTTGTGTAATTCAGTTGCTTAACCACTCACTAATTGCACTGTGCATGTGTCCATCACTGTGTGTCTCCGTGCAGAATGAAGTTAAGAGCACTGTGTTTACCAAGCCTCTTTATGCCGTAAGTCTTTATGGTTAATTTTGCTGCTTTTTTGTTTGAATTTGTCTATGTTGTGATTGCTTTATTCGAGCTTGTGTCTTACCATAATGAGTCATTATTGTACATCTTATTACATCTTTTAATGTAATTTAGAGTGTGCCGTTTCACCCCTCCTGAAATAATTCTTGTGCTGTGCAGTAAACGTATTGTCTGGTTTTAATACATTGACATAATTTAGTAATACTAAATGTCTATTTTAGTAAATGTCACTGGCAATGTTAGACGTGACGTTCAAGGACACCAACCCTTTTTGATTACAGGTGTAACTGTAACGTACAAAGTAAGATGAGATGAGTTTTTAATATGTTTTTTTATCCTCAATCTCCCACGACAGACCTCCACTGAAGAGGATGCTTCTTACTCTCCAGTCAGTGATAAGGAAAAGGAAGATCCTCAAAATGGAACATATATCGGTATGACAGAAAAAGGTGACCCACAAGCTTGAGAAAGAGGGAATAATCAGAAGGGGGCTTTGTACATCGACAACGCTCAGAAATACAAACAGGGATTTGGGTTTTCAGGAGAGAGAGAGAGAAAATTGGCCTTTAAATATCTCCTTTATGATTGGAAATCCTTGAGGGGGTGTGGGATTAGAGGAGGGGAACATGTTTTAGTCTCAATCATATTGTATTATATGTGCATCATTTTAAAGTCCAGGCCTAGCAAACTGTATTTCCAGAAAAAGTTTGACATTCATTCGAAAACACTGAGTCCAGGGCTACATCTTGCTGTTTGAATCAGTTGCTGAAAGCTGCAGTTCTCTAATAAAGTAGAGATGGAGAGCGCGCTTTGTTGTTGTCCTAAACAAACAAAACACACCCTTTAAACCTCAGGTGTGCTATAGCTTCCACTCATTCTATTTGCCTAGATCGTGCCTTCAGATTTTAGCCTCTGACTACCATGTAAGAGGGCACAGAAGGTGATTTGGGACCAGGGTAATGAAGTCCGTAAACTGTGATTTTTTTTTTTTTTTGGGGGGGATTTTTTAGGTGTCATACATCACTCTCAGGGGGCTTCTGCTTGATACTATCAAACATTATTGTAACAAAGAAGGGGAGAGAAGCAATACATACGGCAAGTCTTCTCTTTGTGAAGACATTTAAATCAATTCAGTATTACTATGTTTGATTTGCATTTCATCCTAAACTAAGTGTTACAAAACATTGTCATGGCTCATTATTGTTTCCCAGTTATTCACTGTATTTAGAGGGATATGGTCTGTGAACATCATTAGCACCTCACCTGAGAAACCTTCAGAGTATATTTTTGTATATATATATATATATATATACATATATACGCAGAGTGTAAGGTGTTTTGAACTGTTTACTTTCCTCTCTGTGTATGATGGGAATATCAGACAAAACGCTGTATATTTTGGATATTTTAATTTTTGTCCTTCTCATTTTATTTTTTTTGTAAATGTTAATGTAGAAATGTTTGATTGAGGAACAACTTGGAGCTTCACGGTTTTCGGAAGAAAACCGTGTTATCCGCCATCTAAAGCCCTGAATATGACAGGATTTTATTGTGAAAACAATGATTCATACACTATTGAATTTGTGTGTGGACAGCATTTTTTGCCCTGTATGACTCATAAAATGAACTAACCGCCATATCAAAATGTGATTTTAGCTTATTAGCATTTCAAAATGTGCTTTTGTGATGCTTTCACTGAAGGCCTTACTAGCATTGTTGGTGCTGAATATGACCCCCAACAACATTTATTTTTTTCAATGTTTATGAAAGACTCCATGTCAAGAGTCCAGCCATCGCAACTAAAAACGTATGAAGGTTCAATATATGAAGAAACACTGCAGTTGTGCCTTTTTTAAAGAATCAATCTTACTGAATTTATTCAGCCTTTTTTTTATTTGATAGTTTTCATATATTTTGTGAAAAGAATGCCATGTCACACTAACTGTGTGCATATTCTCAAGTGCATATTGTTTTCTTCCAGATACCAAACAAAACTGAGCATGAAACTGTGAGGAGTTTTTATAGTTTTTGTTTTGCCGGTGGGGTCAAATGGCACTTTCTCACTCGAGGCTTGTGAAAAGATTTCAAGTGCCATTTAATGTAATATAGAAAATGCTGCAGAAATACTACATTAGAACTGTGTTGAGCCCAGCTTATGTTACTGCTATTATTCTTAGTTGTATCATTTTAAGGAAGAACAAGTTACTTCATATTGTCTCCTCTTTACATGCACTGTAATAATCACCAATAAATACAGTATATGAGACAATAGAGAAGCTGTGACAAGTTTAATTAAGAGATTTCTACTTTGATTTTACTATTTGTGTTTGATGTATACTTTGATCAGTTATGAAAATGAAAATAGAAGAAATTCACCAGCGTGCATAATGTAGTGCCATCATAAATTCACGAGCAGGTGAATGAATGCAAGTTAAGTATAACTTAAGATAAGTGTTACACGATATTAGTGGTGTGGTTAAAAAGGATAAATTGTTTTGTTGCATTGGTAAAAACCAAAACACAGAAAGCCTGTACACTGGGCTTCTTTGTGCCATGCTGATAACAGATTGTATTTTACTATAACCACTTAGTATTCTAATTGTCAGCTTGTTTTGAAACACTGACTGTTAACACTGTTTTTACTGTGTACACACAAATAAAAGTAGTTTCAGTAGATGTGTCTTCTCATCATTTAATCTTTTTTTGACACTGTTTGGTTCTTATTTTAGAGAAGCGGAAGCTAGAAATCTAAGTATAGATTGGTAATATTTTGAGTAAAGAAAAAGCAGATGTTTCCAGTGTTGCCATAGGGCTACATTGTTTTTCCATACAAGTTAAGTGTTGGGTGTGTTTGGTTAGGTTTTGTTTTAGGATTAGGCTCTCTGGTTTGGTTTTAGAGTAAAGGTGAAATCCTGCTGGTATTTCAGAAAAGAGGGGAAAACCACTGAAACTTCACCCTGAATTTGCCTTTTTAATAATATTCATATGATCTGATTTTAACGATTGGTGCCTTTGACATAAAATGTTGCAAGGACAAAGATAATTGGGCACAGGGAGATCCATTGTTTGTTTTGTGTTGCATTTAAAACTCATAAATTGCGTCTTTTATAAACAATATATAATCACTAAAATACTATTAACTACTAGTATTTTAGTAGTACTACTATATATTACTAGAAAGGTGGGACAGAGTGGAAAGGGAGGCATCTATATCAAATTCAAATAAGTTTCAAAGTTACTTGGGTAGGTAGTGGGCACAGGAGAGAGGAAACTGGACACGATTAAGGTTAAGGGCACTGTGCACTAAATAAAACACTGAAAACAATAGGGATACCCCAGACCGGCTTGTGTATGGGATGTCAGGAAGAGGAGTCAGTGGAGGCCGATATGCCGATGCAGAGAAAGATGATGAGGAAAAATCTGAGGGAATTAGGGGTGCAGAAATTCACATTAAAAGGATTATTGAGCATTGGTTAGAGAGCACGGGTAAATAGGATATGATAGGGCGCTAGGGTGGCTGACATGGATAGGGATTTTATAGTAGGACTAGATTGTATACTAAGCACGGAGGACAAAATGTGTGTTTGACTTTCTTTTTTCTTTTTGAAGGGATTTAGATTGATCCTCACTCTGAGCAGAAGGTGGCGGTAATGTGCCTCTAAACTGGATGCCAACCGCCGTAAAATAAGTAGAAGAAGAACTACCAAAGAGGAAGAAGAAGACAACATGGCGTTCAGTTTTGGCGGCGCCGCGGGTAACCCAGCGGCAAGTAAGTTAAATTTAATGTAGGAGTAGATTAATGAGGCTGGAAAGAAAAATGCTACTCACATAGTGTCAAAATGGCGTTCTTTTAGTGTTTATACACTATCAATTATACGTATAAATGGTCAACTGATACGCACTCCAAGCTTCCGTCAAGTTAGCAGTCATGACGGTTGGATCGTCTACCCGGCCAAAGATGCATTTAATGCGAAATGCTTTCTATATCTGAGACGTGTAGCTGTTTAACCTGCCTTGTGATAAGTTAACTCGTTCAAGTAGGCTTCAGTTAAACAGCCCTCTCTTGCTAGTTAGCGTTACTGTATGTGTACCGTTATGATGTAGCTAGCCCTTGGCTAACGTTAGCTGTTTTGGCTAACGTTAATGAATACTCCTTAAGTTAACTCATGTCAACGCTCCTTCTTGACAAGAATGAGCTTCCAGCTTGTGAAATCCATTGTAGCTGTACATAAACTTTACTGTCACGACACCCAACACTCATAGCACTCTCTATGTTCATGTGAAGGCACGTCCGGGTTTTCATTCGGTTCATTTGGTGCCAAAACCACAGCATCAACAGCACCATTTGGCTTTGGCTCCGCAGCCGCCGCCACCACCACCGCCTCATCCGGATTCGGCAGTAAGTCCACAGATATGATCCTCACTAAAGGGGGCACCTCTCCTCACCTCTGACCCGCAGCAATCACAGCTGCTCGGCTGTGTTGTTGGTCAGCGGAGAGCTGTATTGGGTCTGTCTCATCCACCTGCGTGGGAGCAGTAACTTGTACACCCACCGGCCACTTCATTAAGTAGACTTGTACAATCTTAATTTGATCCAATACAACAGCTCTGCCTTTACAAAGATAATAATGTTCAGTTTTGGAGGTATTCATTTAACTATATGTTTTTTATTGAAGTATTAGTTTGCAGTGGTGTTAAACTGGACTGCATTATATTTAGAGATGTTTCTAATGTTTTGTCCACTCCACATACATACATGAGAAGGGCAAAATATTAGAAACGCTTCAAATAATGCACTCCTGTACACCACACACTATGAACATAAAGTGATGTCATGGCAGAGCTGTTGTGTTGGATTACACTACATTGTACAGGTGAACTTAATGAAGTAGCTGGTAAGTGTATTTTGGTTTCACACTAGAGAAGGATTCAAGGGTGATAATTAACTGTTTAATTATTTTTATTTTTATTTTTTAATTTTAAATTTTTTATTTTATTACTTTATTTGGTATAGAAAACATCCCATTTTACATCAAAAAAGTATTTCAACATAAGTTGACAGTTTCCTTTTACAAGGTGTCACAATATAAGGTCCTATACATCTGAACAAGTCAACAGAAAAGTATGTATGACCATAAATCAAAACAAATAATAACGACAACACTGAAAGTAACCAACGCAAATAATACAAGCATATCAATATAAAACTAAACATTGGTTATATATAAGTTCACCTTACATAGGCACACCTTTTCAGTCCAGTATACATAAGGTGTGGTCCCATTTAAGCCATCTTATTTTAATTGTTTTCTTTACTATTAGTAATATTTGTAAGAGGTACATCCTTTTCCTACTGTGATTTGCAACCAGTTTCATTCCAAGAATAGCTGTCAGAGGGTCTCTTACCAGTTCAACTTTAACTGGTTGTTTTGGTGAATGTACATCCCCACCTCCGATAAAGACTGCTTAGGGCTAAATTTAGGCTTGGTTTAAAATAAACGGAAACACAAATTCATGGGGAAACAATCAGTGGTATACTATGTTAATACAGGAGCTAAAGCAGTAATTATGTAGGTCTAGTAATATATTTTTTTTTTACAGTTATTTAGCAGAGTGTGGGTTTGGCATCAATATGATAGTTTTTGTCAGTCAATTACATAATATATTACAGCAGTGGAGTAGCAATAGAATGCATGTTTAACTGTAGATAATTACGCTAGATTGGGCATCACTGCAAATCTTAACCACTGTACCTTTTTTTTTCATTTTTTTTGTACTAAGATACCGGAAAAGGGCATATTGATGTAAGCCAATCATTGTGAAAATAAGATATGTGTTAGCAAATCATCTGTGCAAACTAGAGTCGACTCTGTTTTTGACTCTCTGGGAACCACAAGGCGTGAATGGAAAAAAAAGAGAAAATTATCTGTTCTTGTCTAATACTCGAATGTACGACTTATAATAAGATACTCTTGGCCGTTATTGGTAGTCACCTATCTACTCTACCTCTCTGTCGCTCGACCACAGATTCGGCCATATGCTACGTTTGTAGTCAACAACGGCAAGATTTTACCACGTTTGAAACGCATATACAGAAAAAACAACCGTGTATGTATTGATGAAGTGAGAGGACGAGGAAAGATGCAAATAATGTCAAGGCTTTACGAAAGAAACAGGTTATGTAATGCACGCACGTAAAACTATATCGATTTATAAAAGGCATTGTCTGATCCTAAATCTCGTTTGCAAATATATCGATATACCTTTTTTAAAAAGTGGATTTACCGCCCAGCTCACGCTCTATCCGAATCGAATTGTGTGCCAGTTTAACTGACCGCCTGTCTTGTGTGTCTGCTTTTTCTTCATAGCACTTACAGCCCCTGGTTTTGGGGCAGCCACCACCACTGCTGCTGCACCAGCCACAGGATTTAGTTTTGGCTCCACCAACACTGGTAAGATACACATGTTGTGATGTACAAAGCAAGGTTTTTTAGTCCTGTCTCTTTTAAGGCACCCGAAGACTGTCTTTACAATGAATAAGCCCGTATGAAGCCTGCCTTTTCGTCATTTAACCTCTCCATGTCATTCTCTCTTTCTTGCTGCCTGCCTCCGCTGGCTGCAGGATTTGGGGGGCTGGGAGCTGGAAACACCACGGCTGGTGGGTTTAGTTTTGGGGGGTTTGGTTTAAATGCCAACCCAGCAGCAGTCAGCGTTAATGTGGGGTGCTTTGGTACAGCAACCACCACTGGCACTGTTTTCAATTTTGGTAATAGCCTGGCTAGCACAGGTAGATGACCTTTGTGATTGATTAATCAGTACAGTCTATGTCTGTAAACACACATTTTCATCCATTTTCACATCTATGTGGTGCAGTGATTTTTCGTCTCACGTGTTGCTTTGTCTCATAAAGTGTCATGCATTGTTGTTTCCATTTGCATGAGGAGACAAAATGTTGAATTATGCACTCATCTCTTTCGATTCCTGTTGAAAGCCAGTACATGTTCACCTTCTCTGAAAGAAAAAAGAGCAATGTTAGAGGGAAAAATTCAGTCTTTCTTTTTATTAATCTCAGCTCAGTCATGATTTTTGCTCTTCTGCTATGTGTCAAATTGTCAGCGATTTCATTCTTTTTTTCTTTCCTCCATTTATCTATCACCCCTTTTTGTGTCACCTCCATTATCTAATTTGGTGTGATTTTCTTTGTTTCTCAGGTACGTTTGGTGGCTTTGGGACAACTACAACAACTGCCGCTGTACCAGGGTCCACTTTTAGCTTTGCAGCTCCCGCCAACACCGCAGGTGAGCTGTGTAGTTTTTGACAAAATATATGAACATTCCCTTATTCTGCATGACACAGAATATGCATGCACACATAATTTGGTTTTTAGTGGGCATTTTTGCCCTACTGAGGCAACAATTATCAAAGGCATGTTTTAGCTGTACTTGCGTTATGATTAAAAAAGAATAACCAATTTGAATTATAAACAAAAAACAATTTCATCAGTTGACCAAATTTTAAAACAAATATCTTGACTCTTTTGTGATGCAAATGATTTTTTAGGAACATGTAAAAACCATCACTGTTGATTATAACTGCCTTTGAGGCTCAATGCAGGGCAAGAAATCCCCCAATTTGATGTCCTGTTGTGTGTTTCACTCTGATTGTTGACATGTTTAAAGTGTAGAGGTACAGCTATTTGTTACATAAAAAAAAATATTATAAACTTTAGTTGAGTCTTGTGGATCTAATGTATCTAATCTAATGTAGATTAAGGAGTATCATGTTAAAAAAGAAAATGATAAAGAAAAATTTAAAAAACATGAAAGACTAGGAAAACTGATTTGGTTTCAATATTCCAAACCCTACTGCTAATTCTTCTGTTTTAGGAGGTCTTTTTGGTACCACGCAGAACAAAGGTTTTGGGTTCTCCTCTGGGCTTGGCGCTGGGACAGCTCCTGGGACAACAGGATTCGGAAATGTATTAGGAGCATCCGGCCTTGGTGGGTTTGGAGGCTTTAATATCCAGCCAACTCAGCAGCAGCCAGGTGAGACTGTCATTGCCATTGCAGAACATTAAAGTTAATATCCCTGAATATGTTTTCAATGAACAAATGACTAATGTGGCTGTTTTTTGGAGGGTCATCATAAAATGCACAAATGAGCACATTTACCATTGTTGGAGAAACGTTAGTCAGCTTGTCCTGTATGTTTGAAACAGCCAGCACACAGGAAACGGTGCCTTTTACACCATGTTTGTATTATTCATTTGAAAATAAAGTGCGAGTCCTGCATCTTTTGCAGGATTCTTTTTGCTCAGCAGGCTCACATACAACTACCACCAACTGTACTGTACACCTTATCACTGCAGAGGGCGACAACAAGCAGAAAGTTACAGATATTAGCTTTAACCATCATCAATCCAACTGTGCAAGCAAAGCAGAAATATAAGACTGCAATTAGAGTGTATAAAGTTGGGGAAATTATTGGGGACTTTCTTCATATTAGAAAATATCAAAATCACTGGTTTTGCCCCATGAACATAGACATAAAGATGTTTCAGAAAATGTGAAGAATAAGACAATCTGACGTGTCATATTACCTCTCCTTCGCCCTACAAGGAGGCTTGTTCGGCCAGCAGGCCCAGCAACAGGGTCAGGCTCAGCCCACCCAGCTTTACCAGCAGGTCACTGCTCTGTCAGCTCCCACCTTGTTAGGAGATGAGCGTGACTCCATCTTAGCCAAATGGAACCAATTGCAGGCATACTGGGGCACTGGGAAAGGCTACTACAGCAACAACAACCAACCTGTCGACTTCACCCAGGAGAACCCATTCTGCAGGTTCAAGGTAATGGAGGGTAGTTCATTAGAGTGGTTGGAAGTGTTGTTAGGTTCCTTTTTTGAATTTTATGAAATGGTTCTGTGGTTTTTGTTTCCTAGGCGGTGGGCTATAGCTGCGTCCCAGTGAGTAAGGATGAGGACGGTTTTGTGGTCTTGCTTCTCAATAAAAAGGAAGCTGATGTGCGAGCTCAGCAGCAGCATCTGGTGGAGACTCTCCACAAGGTCCTGGGAAGCAACCAGTCGCTCACTGTCAACGTAGACGGAGTCAAAGCCCTGCCCAATGACCAGTACGTGTCTATAATATGTCCTTCAGTACTCCTAAATACTTTCAAAGGAGATGTTAGGCTGTCAGAAATTGCAATAGATAATAAATAAATTATGAACTGAATGTGGGAACTTATTCATATCTTCTTTCTCTCAGGACAGAGGTGATCATTTACGTGGTGGAGCGTTCTCCTAATGGCACCTCCAAGCGGATCCCCGCCACCACGCTCTTCGGTTATCTGGAGCAGGCCAACATCAAGGTCCAGCTCACACAGATTGGAGTGGCCATGTCGGTGACGCGCACAGAGCTGTCTCCAGCACAGCTAAAACAGCTGCTGCAAAATGCACCTGCAGGTAAATGCATGTAAATGTCATCCTCCTTCTGAATCCAACCGATTGTTGGTATGTGATTTACTTCTGAGGATATTGTCTCCTCACACTAGGAGTGGACCCCATCATTTGGGAGCAGGCTAAGGTGGACAACCCTGAACCAGAGAAGTAAGTTGTTGTTCAAGACTTTCCATAAAGGGGGATACATGTAGAATTTCAGCGTTCTGGGAGACACCACTTACTGTACCAAATGATTGCGTGGCAGCTCAACCAGAGCTAAGGCTGTATCTCGTGCCCTTAAGCTGTATTCCATAAATTGAACATGATACACAACAGGAGTCTCTAACCTTTTTTTCACTATGGACAGGTTTAATATTGACAATAGTCTTGGCAGAGGGGGCCACATATTTCTTCTACTTTGTATTATTTGCTGCAGTTTATAATACCTATTTGAATAGACAATGTTTTTCTTTTGCTTTTTTCTGCATCTTAACTGAATGTGGTAATGCATGTTGTCATTTAATAAAATAAAAATGTTTTTTTCCAGATTAATACCCGTGCCCATGGTTGGTTTTAAGGAGCTGCTTCGCAGGCTGCAGATCCAGGAGCAGATGACCAAACAGCACCAGACCAGAGTGGATGTAAGTGAATACACTGCTTTTTGTTTTTGTCTTGGTTCTCTAAATATACAAAAAACACTCTTTGGACATGGGCACAGTGCCTTCTGTTTAGCAAAAAAGGAATTTTGAAACAGATTTTGTGGTAACTCTGTCAAGGACAGAGTACACAGATGTCCAATTTATGCTAGCTGCCAACAGGTTGTTTACAGCTGAAATTACAATTGCAAATACAGCTGCAAGTGGGAAAATCCTCTTCACATTTACAGTCAATATAAGCATTGTTCCCCCTGTTATGCTTGGTTTATATTTGAGGATATTTACACCAGATATATCATGTTAGATGATCACTCTTTTGCACTTTGCTTCGCACGTATGTACTCTATATATTCAATTTTTTTACTTTAACTTTTTTATTATTGTTCAGTGGGTTTTATTTTCCATTAATTATTGCATTCTATCCCTGTTTTTAATGTTCATTCTATCTCTTTTTTTTTTCGGTGTAAAAAAACTCGATTCATGTAATTTCCTAATTGTAAAGCACTTTGAGACATATTTCTTGTATGAAAGGTGCTATAAAAATATCTAAATAATAGTATATATAGTTTTCAGCTTGATGAGTCTAAAAATATAACTTTAAATCAGTGGATAAATGTTAACAATTTTCCTCCATTCTGTTTTCACACACACACACACACACACATACACACACACGGATTTACAGATTATTTCCAGTGACATCAGTGATCTGCAGAAGAACCAGGCGACCACAGTGGCTAAGATTGCCCAGTACAAGAGGAAGCTGATGGATCTCTCTCACAGGGTGCTGCAGGTAGCTGCCCCACTGCTCTGTCTTTGTGATGAATACCATCTCCATACTTCAGAGTTTCAATGAATGTCCTGGCAATGTCTGTCTTTCCCTGCTTCATTGTTTCTGCTCCAGTATTTCCTTTTATATTTATCACTGCACCTCCTCCTGTATCCCTATTTTCCTTGCAGGTGCTGATCAAACAGGAGATTCAGAGGAAAAGTGGTTACGCTATCCAAGTGGATGAGGAGCACCTCAGGGTGCAGCTGGACACCATTCAGTCGGAACTTAATGCCCCCACTCAGTTCAAGGCAAGTTTGTCTAAACTAGCAGTTACAAATACATGCTGACAGTGCTAATTGTTTTCATTCATCAAGCTTACTAGACTTGAAATCAGGGTAAAAATGGTACATTACCATATTTATAGGTTTTAATTACAATGGGCTTCCTAAGTTCAATGTAATGTTTCTGTAAGACTAGTTGTTAGTTTACTAATAAGTTATTCAGTAAAGAACGCTACAGTATTTCAGTGGTATTTCAGTAATTATTTGGCTATTATTTGGAATCCTATCTGGTAACATTGCAATCCTTATTAAGTTAAAAGTGTCCTGTGGAGGTTTCTTGTTAGAAAACAGAAGTTACTGTTTACATTCAGTGTTACTCCCCAAAATGCAAGTTTTAAAAAAATATATATTTGAAAGTTTTTTTGTGCTGTATTTTCTTCCAGGGTCGGTTGAATGAATTAATGTCACAAATCCGGATGCAGAATCACTTTGGAGCTGTGAGATCAGAAGAGCGATACAGTGTTGATGCAGACCTCCTCAGGGAGATCAAACAAGTGAGTCGGCACATTTACTGCATCTTGTTTTAACAATGTTGTAATTCTAGTTCAAGACCTCTAAAAAGATGGAGTAGAGTACTGTGCTTTCAAAGATTTTGGGAATTAACTGAAACACTTCTTACCTGTCTGTCACTTTCAGCACTTGAAACAGCAGCAGGACGGGTTAAGTCATTTGATCAGCGTCATCAAAGATGACTTGGAAGACATCAAACTCGTAGAGCACGGGCTGAGTGACAGTGGACACATGAGAGGAAGCATCCTGAGCTGAGTCTACCCTACCAACACACTCATACATGTGCTCTGGCTTGCAATATCAATCCTCTGAAAATTGGCCTGCCTGTCACTCAGATGAGTCAGCTTGTCCTCTTTGTCATGGTATCAAGATTAATCTTAAAGCAACTTTTTGCCTTTTAGGGTTGATCATAAGTGGGCATCTCAATTTGGAGTACGTAGTTACTCTGTTGACCACCACTTCATCGGGTCTTTGCTCCACTATCTGTTCCAACAAAACAATGACTGGGTAATCAGTGCTTAATGGAAAGACTCGACATCGTCTAATAATAGCTGGCCTCCCTTATGTTAAATCTGATTATGCATATGAGACTATGATTGTGCCTGGCATGTAAACAAACCGTGGGATTGAGTGTGTGTGTGTTGTGATTGAATACATTGTATATACATCTTTGTATTTTGTTTTTTATGCTGCTGTTAGTATGTTAATAAATTTCATTTAAATTAAAAACAAGTTCTTCACTTCGTCACTTTCGATGCGTACATACTGTAAAGGTAGTAGGGCTGTACCGAATGCCTTTTTAAAAACACTCGAAGCGTCTATTGAGGTTTTCAAATGAAGCGCTGAAGGTCTGTCATATTTTATGACGTCATCCTAAAAAAGCCTTTTTAAAAAAATCCTCAAAATGAATAAAGTTATTAATAGGGTTAAATGAGTTAGTTTTTTTTCTTCTTTTTTATAAAACAACTTTCATTTAACAAACATAACTCATCAGTGTGTGCGGAAGAGCAAACTGTTTTTTGACTGAAAATGATTTTGAAAGACTGGAATCTAATTCTACAAATAGTATAATATCAGTGTAGCCCAATTTGTATCTGTAAGAAGTAAGTTTAAACAAAATAAGACATTCAAAAACAAAAAAGCTGAGCAGCATTAAAATGTTAAATTTAGAATTTGAATGGCTGCGCTATGGATGAAGCTTTAAACTATTCAGTACAGTCCTAAAAGGTAGACTAATTTTTTCCAATATTTGCTCTGTGTATTTCTGTCTGAACAGCACTTACATGCCCGTCTAACTGCATCCTCTCTTTGATCTGAAGAGGTTATACACAGTTGCACTGTTGTGGTACTCATATGGGACATCTCACGTCACTTGTGTTTACCTTCAGACAAGCCCTTTCCAACATCTCATCAAAGTAGGGCTTGAGCTGATAGGATTCATGTCCTGGATTCGGACTGATTAAGCAGCTTCCCAAAAGATTATATCCCCTCGTATAGTAGAGTCACCGATATCCCAGGGGTCTGAATACACACAGGTAGACGTAAAGGACGCTGGACGTAGTGACTGATGACTGTACTCACTAGTTTTTCAGAATGAGACGTTGCATGCAAAACATAGGTAGATATAAACTGATGCATGGCTGTTGTACTTTAAACAAGCAAATACTTGATGTAGACCATGAAATAAAAAATGTTTACAGTAATGGATTAATACCCCATAATACCTCTGTACATGACAAAAAGCCAGTTTGGGCTCTTATTCTAATGTAATTGAAGTGCTGTTTTGTTATAGGCCACACCCCCTTTTGCCAATTGGCATGAAGACGAGCTCATTCACATGAAAGAAGGAAGGACAATACCTCTGGATTCGGCTATAGCATTTTACAACTTATAGTGCCTAATGATTTAAATAAGATTAAGTTAAGTAATTGTTTGTACTGGAAAGTGGATTTATTTTTTTTAAAGTATCTGCTATTTTACGGATATCTCTTTCCTAATGTAAGTCATCACATGACAGACAACGTAACATGTGTTTGATGTTTTTTATGCATAACTAAACAGGTTGATGATTAAGTTACACACTTAAATCATTACGATACACTAACTTCTGAGATGAACTCAAATAAAAAAGGTAAAAAAAATGTAATGAAATCTAAGAGGTAGAAAAGATCAAGGTTGATTGCTGCTATACTACTAAACATGAATTTCCACAGATGTGTATCCAGGGGCACTAAATTATCCCAAACTGTTCTGGGTGTTCTCTATGCAGCAGGTACAGCTCCTGGTCCAGACTCTCAGGTATGTGCAGAGATGTCCACCAGGCGGAAAGCCTCCATGAACTCATTGATATCGATGCTCCCGTCTTTGTTGAAGTCGATGCTCTGAGCCAGGTCTGTGATGGCCTTGGTACTGATCTCTGTCTTAAGATGAGAGCTCAGGAGTTCCCAGGTCTGATGAAACTCCTTGAAAGAGATCAAACCTAGAAGGAAACACAGGAGGAGGATGTAGCTGTACAACTCCCCACATTTGTAGCATAGAAATCTCTCTTGTTTCTGCGGGCTATGCGTTTTGTTGATTCACTTTCAGTTCAAAGGTGTTTTAATGAAGAATATGTAAAGAGGGAGTATGTTTATCGTTTACAGAAATAGCTTAACCACAGTCTTTGACAAATAGAGGACTTATCTTCCCACTGTTGTAGAGATTTGGGGAATGTGAAGCATGAATGTCTGCACAAAATGTCATTGCAACACATGTTATAGTTGTTGATTTTTAATAATAATTTTTTCAGTCTGGACCGAAGTAGTCCACTAACCTCCCGACATGCAGAAAATCATGGCGCCAGGATGGCTAGAAAGAAGAGAGATACACTGATCCAGTGTCTGAGATGCAGGCTGCCCACTCACCTGAGTGATCTGTGTCTATAATTCGGAAGATGGTTTCCAGGTTGGAGTGGTTCTTGTACATAGTCTCCAGGATGCTGTTATCTGAGATCTGAAATGGAAAAGACAAATGTTGTGACTCTGTGTGGGTCAGAGATGCAGAAACATGTTGAGAGAGAAGGACACGAGACACTAGTCGTACAAGGCTGACCTCTAGTTTGGGCTCGTTGATGGAGAGCTCCCTTATCCACTGCTGGTAGTCCACCATGCCATACTGGGTGCTGCTGACAAGCTGAGGGCGCAGCACCCTCCAGGGCAGACCCAGATTCAGGATTCTCTCTGTGGCGCTGGCCCAGTGCCTTAAAGAGATCACCCCTGAGACCGAGACAGAAATGTACAGTGGAGTTATTTACATTCTGTTAAGCTGACCCAATAAGCTTCCTTCTGTTGTGTGTAACTCGGTGTTAGGCACAAGCTATAGTGCGTTTGGCTAGTCAGAATCGGAGGGAAATTAATACTTTTGGTTTGTTTTCTATGCAGTTTTGTTGGGTGTACAGTGTACAGATTAAAGCGGATCAAAGGATAATTAAAAATGTATTTATATATTGCGGGGCGTGTACGAAAGAGGTTTCTAAAAGTGTGAAAATTCATCACTGCTGCTCAGTACCTTTGTTGTTGGGATCAAACTCCTGGAAGGCACTGATGAGATCGGACTTATGTACGAACAGTTGTTCCCTCAGAGCTCGCAGAGCTGATCTCTCTGTCCACCCAACACTGATGAAGAGCAGGTAGAGAAACACATTTTTACTTCTATAATTCTTGGAATCACCGGGAATAAACTGATCATAATTTCAGTGTGTGCCCACATGTAACTACTGTGTTAATACAATTTCACTGTTTCACCGATTTTGCCATGTAAATCACTCAAACGAAAGTGTTTAAATGATCTTGGGGCATTCATTTGATTGTTTTCTGTTATTTGAATTCTGTGCAGCCTTGTATTTGTACCTTTGTCTTAGAGTGAGCTCTCTGCACGTCGTGCTGGCCTGATACTGAATGAAGTGGGGGACTAGATCGGGTCCCATTCTGATGTAGGCTCCTCTGTTGCTGCCCACCTCGTAGTAGTTAGACGCTGAAAATATAGTAAGCACCTGAATACGACACAAGACAGTTAGTACATTTGCTAAGACTTACTGTATGCGACTCACTGGTTGCTAACTGCTCTCAGATTAAATGCTTAAATAGGAGGATTTGTTTGGCTGTTTGGTCATTTTGCAATTTTCTTTTCAAATTTTCCTGTTTTTAATCCCCTGTTATACTTGACATGCCTATACAATGCCATTCAAAAAATTAAAATGGAAAAGCTGTTTGACATAAAAAATTTTCGTCAGTGCTGTACAGTGGACAATATTCAAATGTTGATTAAAATTTTTAGATTAAAATGCAATATAAACATTGTAATTTTCCATTTATGCAGGCGATATTTAAGTCAAAATTAAAATGCAATGTTCTAACAATTTTAAATGAAAACTGCATTCAACATTAAATCACCCGGCGGTTGTGGCAGAACTCATAGCCGTCCTGTTTGCACTCATGGGAGCGGATGAGGAGCTGGATGTTGTTTCTTCCCAGCACCTCCTCAGTGACATCTGGGCCCCAGTAGCAGCCTCCGCCTCGCACCTCATTGGGAATGCAGCCATTTTGGGGCATCGGGTCACTCCACAACACGTCCACTATCTGGGTGGCGGAATAAATCATCAGTGAAATATTCAAATGTGTGCATTATGGAGCATTGCTGCATGTATGTATTCATTTTGAACATCTGCCAAAACAGCAACAACCACTGAGATCCAGCATCCTTCCTGTCACTTACTTGTTTCCACTCATCTGTCTCTGTTGTCTCAGACTCTGTGTATGAGTCAGACTTCTTCATTTCTCCATAGGACTGGTCGAACCCAGCCAGCCTGCGCCTCCTTTTTAGCTCCTCTTCCACCGACCATTTGAGTTGACTGCTCACGGACACGTTGTGGAGCGAGCGGCGTGGGAGGTCGTGCCTGTGAGCCGGGGTCCAACTTTGGTAAGTCAGAGAACACACTCGACGCCGGCCGTCCACCGGTCCACCGGCCTCCCTGTTCCTGTTGTTCATTGTCTTACTTCCATTGACTGCATCCTGTGTCAGCTTAGGAGGCCTGAGAGCCGACTCGTACTGCGCACATTCAAAAGTACACAGATTAAATACACTTATAACATTTCTGGATTTGCTGCCTGTAAAACACCACAAAATACACAAATTTTATTGACGCTGACCGCCTCTCTTACTTTGTGTCTGTCCACTCTGGCTAACGTGTCGAGGTCTGTGGTGTCAGAGATCCCACCATGCACAATCAGCACCTTGTTATCAATCACTGTAGCCAGAGGCAGCCAGCTGAAAATTTTCTGGAGAAGCTTTAGGATCTTCTTGCCATGCACCTGCAGACCAAGTCAAGGTTAGGGTGACTTAAAAACAGTTGGAGGAATTATTTCGGATAATGTCTGGAGAATCAGGTCTGCACATTGTCTGGAGTTTCACTTTCACACACGCAGCACACAACAGCAGATTGTCCATATCAGAAGCGTTCTCACTTACTAGAAATACTACATGACTACTGGTTTAGGCGAGGGGTGGCGCCTCTTGCCGTTCCTTGAATTTGTCTGACAATTTCGGTGTCTACCCTTACTGACAGAAATTCCCGAATCTCGTCGTCTGCAGTTACACGTTTTGGTTGGCGTTTTCATGTACATTACCCTTCTTCTTCACCCTCGGATTTTTGTTTACAAATAGCATCAACAAGCACACTTGCTCGCCTTGAACGCCCCGGGCAATGAGCGTCTCTATTCACACGTGGGCTCAGTCGGACATCACACGGACTTAGTTCTAGGGAGCGGGATGGGTAAAGTCTGCTTGATGTCCGATCTGAATGATTCAGACATTTGCGTTCTCACATACAAGCTCCCCCGGGGAATGTCTGGACAAATTTCAGGTTTGCAGTGCATGTGTGAAAGGGGCTTCAGACATTTATGCACCATAAATGATTATACAATTATGTAACAGTATAACACTTACAGGAGCCAGTTTGATACTTTAAGTACATTTTGCTGAATCTACTAATGTAATAAGTAAGATTTTGAATGCAGAACTTGGAATGGAATATTTTTTATAAATGATGCTGTTACTACTTTTTCTCAAGTAAAGGATCTGAATACTTCCTCCATACCGGGGCTTAACTTTGGCTGCCATCACTATAATATTGAGGATAAAGCAAAATACGCAAGACCTACCCTGTATTTTCCCAAAACCTCTTTAGTGAAACCATATCTGGAGAAAACACACAATGAACAACTAGATTAGTGTGCACATCAGCTGTGGGATGAATATAATCAGAATACTAATTGCGTAAAGCCATATACAGTTTGAGCATTTTGTGATTAACTACAAGAACGTAAAAGAAAAACATGCAGAACAAGCCAATAAATGTGAGTCTAAATGAGGAGTGCTCAGACTATCTTACCTCAGGTTAACAATGTGGTCCTCATGGTTGCCTCTGTTCAGATGGACATCGTTGGGATAGACCAGCAGGAACCCAAACAGGATGAGCAGGATCTCTAAAGAGTTTTTACCGCGATCCACAAAGTCTCCATTGAAGACGTACGGTTTCTCAGAGGACGGCAAACCATTCTGGACGGGATAAGATAAGATAAGCCGCAACACAAAGTAATAAATAAGTACAGATAAATAGAGAAGTAAAAACAACATACATACAACATACAACTAGTATAAGAGTAGAAACTATACAAGAATTATCCAAAAATGAACTATTGTCTCGTATGGAAACTATGTACACCAGAATAATATATCCTCTGATTAAGTAATAATGTACAGTGTTGTCTGTATTAATATAGCAACATATAAATATGATATAGTATATGATGTAAGACTGTATAACATATTAGCATAGTATGATATAGTATAGTATAACTATAAGATATAGTATACGGTGCAATGTAATAGTAATAATATTAGTAATATTAATACTATAATATAGTATTACATTGTAGTATAGAGCAGCGGTATACCAGAATATCATATGTAGTATGATACATTATAGTATAGTATGTATATAACGTAATATGGTACAATATATTATAGTAAGTAAAGTAATAATACTACTAGTATAGTATAGTATGAAATAAATAGTAAGTACAAGATATAAGGATATAGCAAAGTACATAATAAATCAGTCCAACAGAGAGTCAATGGAAAGGGAGAGTGAGGTGTTTTAAATGAAAATGAACATCTGGGTCTGACAATGAGGATTTGCGTGTTGTGAATACCTTGTAGAATATCAACAGCAGGTCTTCAAGGTGCCCATGTAAATCTCCTGGAAAAGGGATGAATGATGTATTTATTTGTTCAGTGTGACTGCACGCTGAACGTTCAAGGCCAATAATAGAGATTGTACGACAAAATATCAGAGCAAAATGTGTCCAGGAAAGGCCTGCTGCTGAGTACCACATATGGTAATCTGCTTGGTGTTGCAGGCGGTGACTTGACTGATGTTTGGGAGAATTCTTAGAAGTCTCCAAGTCTCTCCAAGAAGCTGCAGAACATATCGTGCATGAAGCTGCTACTGGGAAAAAAAGAAGTATGAATAAACTGAGCACTGAGGAAAAGGGCAAACCTTTGTTTGGGCAAACCTTTGACACTCAAAGTCTGCTTTGAGTGTCTGCCTGTGTACTTACTCGTTTGTGCTTGAAGGCCTCCACCAGCTTTGACACCCCGCAGAACGTCATGGGGAACGCCAGATGGGGACCGGTGTAGCTATCGGTTACCTCAATGCTCTTGTAGCAAAAATATCTCTCCCATTCTGTGTCACGACAGATTTCATTCTTACGAAAGATGTGCGATATTAGGTTTCCTATTTTAAAGGCAGAGAGGTAAAGAGGGGGAAGTGCATCAGTGTAGCACAAGGGAAAGCCATATTACATTTCTCTGCAGATTAGCTCACTTGTCAGTAATCTAATGAAAGCTACTAAAAGTCAGGGAATTAGACAGGAGTTGAGAGTCGGCCTTACTTTCACTGCTGGCTGGGGTGAAGTGGTCCATCAAGAAGCCAAAAAATTTGTAGAGCTGCACGATGGAAAAATAGAATTTGACAATGAAGGATAATTTGCAGTGTCAAAGAAAATATTAAAGGAATACTGCATATGCAGACCAAGTCCAAAGTTTATAAAAGAGTAAGGTTTTTAGTAAAAAGGCGTCTATTTGGGAAGTCGTGAGCAATCGACAGGATAAATGAGACTTGGTTTATACTGCAGGAATTGTAGAGAGTTTGTAAACGGATGTTTTGATATAGTTTTGCTGCGATCCCTTTATACTTCAATTCATCAAAAATGTCATCATGTTGCTGTTTGGCATGTATAATGTCTTATTTTAAAGTGTTAGCATGCTAACATCTGCCAATTGGCATTAAACACAAAGTACAGCTGAGGCTGGTGAGAATGTGAAGGTTTTGCAGATATATCACAAACTAAAGTACTGGAGAAACAGACATTTTAACCCGATGACAGTGCTAGATGAAAAGTTAAGGGACCACAAAAGTTATTAATTAATGTCTGTATCAAATATCACAGCAGTGATTGAGATTTTTCAATCAAATCCAAAGATATAAACCTCATGGTGGCGCTAGAGGAAAAGTGACAGGATCACCAAAGTCAGTAGGATTCATCCTATGGAGACCACGCATATATGTTCAAAACTTCACTGCAGTACATCCAATTCTTAGTTGTGTCACTGTGTTCAGTGTTCACCTTGATCTGGTCTTGCTCTCCTGCATATTCAATAGACTGGAAGATGTTCCACGTGCACCTGCGTCTCATCTCCAGCCGGGCAACATACTGGCGGTACCAGCGCTGGATCAACAGAGCCGCTCTGATTGCTGCAAATCGGGAGAGAAGAAGAAAGCATTCAGCCATAACCATGCTGAGGTAATCTTCCTCTTTCACAACCAATACATTCATTCACTATGTCAGATCCAGACTGCAAGACTTACCAGTGGCAGCTTCACAGAGTGCATGACAATTGAGTAGAGAAAGTTAGCAAACATTGCTAAACATTGTTTTTTTCACAGATACTGTAATGTGGAAAGATGTGAAGCAATAAAAACCATATTTACCTGGAACTGAGATGGTCACTAAAAATGAAAAATAGCAAAGACACTGACATTAAATTATTGCAAGGAAAAGGAACATTTGACTATTTGCTAGAATGATTTAGATAAAGCACCTTTGTCACATTTCTTCCGCTGTAGTTGAGATTTTCCCATGCCACATCCCATTACCCTTTGCTGTTTTCACTGTCAGAGACAAAGATACTTTCATGTGTGAGATATCTGACCTTGTGTTTTGCAACCTGAGAATAATGAAATAATAGATTTCAATATACAGTATAACACATTTTTCTGTTATTTTATCTATTTCACTACACATTTATTTTCATAAATTCTTGATTTTTGGGCTAAAAAAAGAAATCAAGAGCATAAATAAATCTAAACAATTTTGAGAAATAATACTTATTATTATATAATATATAATTAATTAAAATGACGGGATGTTTTACAACACAATTTGAAACTTATAGATGGAATACACACTTTAGCATTTAATTAAATGTCTAAAGGGCCTATTAAAAGTAGAAGTTACCACACCTATTGTAAAACAATCAACAGCCAAATAAAAATAAAGCAGTGGATTGGCCTAAAGGAGCCCTTACCTGGCCACGTTACCTTTCTTTCATTACCTCCCCTCACTTGTGCCTTTAAAGAAACCTTGTTACACTGTTACTGTCCCCTCTGTGCAGCTACACACTCATCCATCACAAACACACACACTGACTAAAGGCGTGGGAATAGCAGAGCCAAGTGTCTTGGACAAGCCCCGTGAACAAGATGCAATTGGATTAGGATTAAACTTTACTACGGCTGGCATTTACGCTGTATAAACGGATGAAGGCTCTGATAAAGGGCAGCATGTGTTTTTGAGAGGAGGTTGTGTTGGCCTCGGCTCAAGACCTGTGTCATCGCTGGGACTCATATGACAACAATAACGTAACAATATTATCTCCATTAGCAGTTAAGTGGCTGTGTATATATGGCCCAGACCCGTCTATTCTCTATAAATACAGACTTATGTCTTAATCAATTTACAAGTTATAGTAAGTAAGCAAGTAACACACTTCCAATGAAGGTGGAAGAATTGCCTTTGAGGTTTTTTATGGAAACAATTGTGAAACAGTGAAATAAAATCAGTATTGGACAACAAATGAAACGATAGCGGTTACAATTATAAGATTCCATAAACAAACAAGTTAGGCCAAAGGTGTTGTAAAACGAGTCTACTGTTGGATTGTATTACATTGTTACAGTAGGTGTTTTATCTTTCTGCAGTAATTATGCTCAGGTCTTGTTATGCAGACTTTGAATTTTATCTCAACAGTAATATTTCCCACAGGTGAATTTCTACTAATGTAGCTTCTCTCTCCTGCTACATTTTTAATAATGTCTTGTTGAAATTCATTTCAAGAATGTCCTCTGTGTTGTCTACTTGTGGAACATCTGCATCTTGCTTCCTCCACAGTCCTTCATCTGTTTATAAAGGCTCTTTGTGATCCCGGCCAGCAGCAGCTGTCTGTGGTGTGACTCCCAGCAGTACTACAACAAGGAAGTGGTGGGAGACGTCTGATACTCAAGGACTCCGCTCATTCATGCATGGTTATAGGAGGCGAAAGCTGCAGTATCCCACAGTGACCTAAAGTGACCTCAGGGTATGTGAGTGTGTGTGTGTGTGTGTGCGTGTTTAAAGGATATAGCTGACAATATTATATATTTTTGTTTGTGTCAACCAATTCCACGAAAAGACCAAAACCAACAATATATTTTTGTTCTCTTTTTATTAACAAAAACATGACATAAATAACCAAAAACAAAAACTAAAGAAAAACAATGAACACAAAACATCACACTGAAACAGACCATAATACAAAATCTAACCAATGCATCCTGATAAAACACAACATATATCAGTAGGCCTAACAACCTAAATACATAACAAAACATTAAATATATAATCAAACAAACTAATAGATAAATCAAATTTTAAAAAAGAAAAGCTTGATCCTACTTAATATATACATATTAATTGAATTTGTGTGCAGAAAGAAATTGACTCTCAGACTAATTACAAAAAGCAATTATCTTAAATTCTACATCTAATGTTCTTTTTAATTAAATGCAAACTTTTTACCAGCCTTCAGTTTTAATAAACTTCTTCCACCTTTCCAAATGTTTTTCATTGTCATCATTTCTGTTTGCAATAGATCCTTTCAAAATAAAGTTACGTTCTAAATTGATTGATATTCAAGGAATCAACACCAAAAGCTTTAAAAATAAATCTTTTCCCTAACAAAGTAATCAGATTGATAATAAAAGTGTCCATATATGTAACATCACCCAATATAACAGAGAAAAAATCAGAAAAATAAATCATTACATATTACATTAAGACCAACAATTTGTAAAAAATGACTCACAATACTTTGCAACTTCCTTATATCGGGTGCACTCAGTGCGTGTGTGTGTGCGTATACAGTATATATGTGTAGATATGAAAAGGGAAATTAAAATACAAGCATTTTTTGTCAAACAGTTGCAAAAAAAGTTGTCCAAAAATCAATAGAATCGCTAACCAAATGTTTTAATTGGCCTTTCGATATCAGCGTGTCAAGTTTCAGTCGTCTATTCATTTATTCCAGAAAATATCTGAAAGCTGTCTTTCCAAGATCAGTATTTACTGCAGGAAAATATAGTGTCAGCCAGTCCTGAGAACGGGTATTATAAGTGTAATGCCTTAGGCACAGGAGTGACAATAAAGGTGGTCAGTTTTCAAGGAGTCCTTTATAGATGAATAAAGTGCCGATCTCGCCTGACAGAGGGGGAGGGCCAGCCCACTTTCTGGTTCAAGACACAAAGATGGGTGTCATATGGGTCGTCAGTAATAAATCTAAGATGGATGTAACAATCGAGGTCTGTGTGTCAGAGGAATTAGCTATATCAGCTAAAGAGCTACGCATAAAATATAGAAAAATATCCTCTTAGTCTGTATTTTCATATCGTAACGAACAATATCAGCACTGAAGCTCTGTTGAGACCTGATGATAATTGAATCCCTGAGATCTTCACAGTGTTGTTGAGACCTGTAGAAAATCTTATGTAAGATCATATTACATATTTGTGTTATGATGCCCAGATTAATTCTTACAAGGGAAACAAAGTGCTTTACGGTTACCAACGATTTGACGGTAAAGGAAGTCCTTGATTTCAGGTAAAAGAATACCGGTTGTATTGTAACCCCCCTGGTTCTCTGCAACACACAGACTCTGTCTGTTTGTTTGTATTGTTTGGTTTCAAAAACAAAAGTGTACAATATAAGATGATTAGTACCTGTTGACTTTCTTCTAAAATATAATATATAACAAAAGGAGACCGTTTAGAGTAGAAGTCTTTCTTTGTTTCTTTTAATTCACAGAAACATGACAAGAAACTCCAACTATAAGCTTAGCATATGCTTTTTATGTAAAATCTTTGAAAGGAAATACTTGTAACTGTAGCAGTCAGATAAATGTGGTGGAGAAAGAAAGTGTACTATTTATCTCTGAAATAGAATTAGAAACTATCAGAAAAAGAAATACTCAAGTACAATGCAAGTATCTCAGAATTGTACTTGATTAAAATACTTAGTTTCTTTCCACCACTGTGAGCTGAAATGTAAATATTAGGAATTTACCTGCTCTTTTTTATATCAGCCCCTTGTGCAAAGTTAATGTTTTCAAACAGGTTTACAGAACACTGACAAAAACATGCAATAAGAAAGCCAGGTTACTGCAGGTCTGCATCTCAGATACACTGTGTATACCGGCAGATGCAAACAAGCAGTAACGAACATAATCTTCACTTGAGAATCATCCTGTCTATTTATATTAGCTGCGAAAGAAAGCATTGCCAAGTCTTGTATCAGCCTGTACCAAGAATTCCTGTGGCACTGTTGGCATTAGTTATGATTTGGTATACCCTGCAGCAGATAAAAAGTATTTTGGGCTACTAGGGAAAGTCTGCTGTGACCCAGTTTATGCCCCAGTGAAGACTGAGTACAGGGCACCTAAGGACTCGAAGCTACCATTCCTTGCATGCCTCTGAACGCTGCGAAGCTTGTTTGCTCTTTGCTCTCAGATATCAACATCACCTGCAGCACCTATTATTGCTTATTGTTACATTTCATTCCCTCCAGATACAGTCCTTGAATGACGACAGGGGCATAATATTGTATTATGTTTATCAGCCGTCGGGCCAAAAAAAATGGGAGTTGAATTTAGATTAGATTAGATTGACTTTATTGTCCAACTCTGTGGAAATGTTGGCTTCTCCAAGTACAGCAAAGGTGCATACAATACACACAACACACCATTAAAACCATTTACAATTTACAATAGTGCAAATGGGCATGTAGCAGCAATAATAATTATAGAAATAATAAAAGAGAGCACATTTTGTAAATTAGCAAGCGTTCCCTGATTCTGTCATTCTGTGTTCAATGCCTTTATGGCACAGGGAATAAAATACCTCATATATACTGTATGTTCCGGCTGGTTCTTGGGAGCCTTAATCAACGGCCGGCTCAAACTCTGAATGTAGTGGATGTGAGGCAGATTTGTGTTGAGCCTTCCTGAGTACAGGGTTAGAGTTTAAGCTCTTCTGTTTTGGCTTTTGGCCAATCATCAGCATATTTGAACAGATTGACATTACTGCTGTGGACAGTCATTTGTGTAAATGAAAAGCAGCAGTGGTGACAACACACTGCCTTGTGATGCCTTAGTATTTAAAAAAAGCTTCTCTAATAGACCCCATTCATTAACACTCTCTGAGGGCGGTCAGTTAGAAAGCTTCTAATCCAGAGAATAAGACCAGCATTCACATTCGTCTTAAGTGTTGGAAACAGAGCTAAAATTGCTATAAAAAACCCACAAACAAATGATTTTGGTTGTTGTAGGTGTCAACAGTAGTGAGAGTTACGTCCTCTGTCCCCCTGTGCGATTTGTAGGCTAAAGGTGGAGTGAGTGCAACTGGTCTAAAATCTTTAAAAGCTGTTGCTCGAGAGACTTTAGGCACATGTCTTTTTGTGGATTTTCTTCAATGAGTGTAAAAAAAATACAACTATCAAGTAGAGTCTAAAACAGCTGAGTGACAGGCCCTTTAATCTGGTGAGAGCATACTTTAAGCATGTTCAGGTCCAGGGGCTTTGTTGGGTCTGCTTTTTAGAGAGACATGTGGCTATTTTTCTCTCTCAGGTAGCTATGGACCTGTCCAGCTATCTATCTACTCGCAGATAGTACTGCAGCCTATTCTTGAGTCTTTCTTTTCCTACCTTCCACAGTAGATGTTTAGATCACTAACACATTCACCACAGTCTGCAGCATTCAAACTTTTCTTTTTCTTTTCCCTGCCCATCACCCCCCCCTCCCTCCCAAGCTTGCTTTGCATTACCTGTACAGATTATTTGCGTCCAGGATGTTGCCAAAACACTGGTCCACAAGTCCATAATGCGAGTTGAGCGAGGTTACATATTGCTGCAGAGTGTGAATGTGACAGGTCGCACATGTTGATGGTGCCTTCAAGTTGTACTGGGAACTCGGAAACCTGAAGTCGGATTTTTGACTCGGAAAGTCACCAACCCCGACCTCAAATTCCAAAATGGCTGTGCCACGCATCAACAAAGTGAAAGCTTTAGTAATATACTGTTTAGTAGCACTTCTGTATTACTTGTCTCCTATTTTCGATTGACATATTTAAAATTTACCACAGATAATCTTGCAAAGGAGAGACAGGGAAGATGGCAGCTTCCCATATTTGCCTTTCAAACTCATTTTAGCAATCATGGCATTTGAGAGAGATCTGAAAAACAAGCATATTTAAAGCTACATTTTAGTGGGAAATAAATGTAGCAGAGGATCAAACCATAGCTATTTTCCCGCAAAAAATAAATGACAGCTGATGTTAGCTTGGAAAAAGCTACCATGCAACTCTCACTATGGTAAATGCTCATTCAAATTACCTGCTGAAATTATACTTTAAAAGTTCTATTAACTGTTTTTGCACCAAGTATAATTCGTCATCAACAAGCCATAGTTAACAGCAAATAATTGTTAAACTAGCTAGTGTTACCATTACCTTGCTAATGCTATCGTAACATTATCTGTAAGACATAGCTTCAGTTTTACAATAAACAACCTCCTTTAATTGTGATGAGCTAATATGTTAATAAACTAGCCTGCAAGGAAACATTTCAAAACTAACTAACTAGCTGCTGTCTCTGCTCTGTCTTCCTTTTGCTGTTCCTCTAGAGTCGGTTATGCCACGTTCAATAACACTAGGAAATTGTAAACTTTCTTTCCACCACAGAGTATTCAAACAGTTCTGAGAATGCCCCCCAGCACTATGCCAATGCCAAAAGTCCACTTTCATCACTACATATTGATAACTTCCCTTTACATTTCCAGAATCAGTTTTTTTTTTTTTTTTTTACTGTTAAACATACCCAAGTTCCCATTTGTTTTGGACCCTTCGTAAAGTCAAGTGGGGAGACCATGCATAGTGACAATGCAATCTGTGCACTTTGAATTGTAGTAGCCCTGTCCTGTCAATAAAGACACAGGCAACATAATTCTGGGAAGATGTTCTGCCCTTATTACTGTATAGCCCCAAAGGTCAATATTTGCACTGTCCTCATGGCGCTATGTCTCAGTAAAACTGATCACGTTACTGCTTCTGAAGTCCTCGTCATGCTTGAGTCACGCTTTGATCTCGTACAGTTTATTATTCAATGATCTGACTTGACAGTGTAATGAAAAAAAGACAGAAAGAAGCACAGGGTCAGCACACAATACATAGAAACTAATAACTGCACATATGCAGAAACTAATATAAAAAAATCTCTTAACTACTGTTTCAGAAGCTTGTGCCTTCTCTGTGATAAAATACCAAATACATCTGGGAAATGTGGGGGAAGTAAATATAAAATGAAGCAAAAAACACTAAAGTGTATTCATTTCATGGAACAGTGCAGCGCACACGTCTTGGGTTTGAATATTTAGCTGAGTGAGGAGCTACAACAAGCTGATACAGAATAAACATTCAGTGTCCACTACAACTGTTCTGTCAAAAAGTCGACTTTTATGATATATACTATATATAATGTTCAGAGGTGTTTCTAATATTCTGCCCCGCCACGCCAGAGGACAAAAAATAGAAACACCCCCTTTAACGATGAGCTAAGTAATAAACATAATTAAATTTATACATGTGATCCATTATGAGACAAAACAAACATGTAGGTAATACATGCAGTAACAGACGGAAACAAACACAGCTCAGGTCATCAATCATATACAGGAGGTTACACAACACAGTCAGTGTCACAGAGTTTAGGTTCAAAGCAAAAAGTAGTTCCAAGATAATAAGATGCCAGAATTTGTCGGGGTGGTGGTAGTCTAGGTCAGGCTTTCAAATACAACACTGGACGTTTGTGAGTTCAATACCAGGTCTGCCACCATTGAGCCCCTGAGCAAGGCACTTAACCCTGAGCTGCTCCAGGACGGTCCCTGTAGTTAGTTCACTGTAAGTCGCTCTGGATAAGAGCGTCTGCTAAATGACCTGTAATGACCTGTAATGTAATGTAGAACTGATCTGCATTGGTAGAAAATGTGTAAGATATTTTAAAGGAAGCAACTTTGCACCAATTAACAGAAGGGCCATTATCACTAGTCCAGTGTAGTAATATATATATTTTCCTAGCAGCAAAAATGTTATATAACCTTTTACTTTTTACCTGAATTTATTAAAAAATTATTTCACATAGTATTTCAGATCAATACTTCCGTAATTTACAACATGAGCATAGGTAATGGGTTAAGGTACCTATTTCAGTTTTACATTTTAGACACAGAGGAGAATGTGAGGGAATTAAAAAAAAAATGCCTTCAATAAGGCAACATGTTTCCAATATATAATTCTAAACTGGAGTGCTTTTGTTCATTTTTTCACCATTTTTTAAAACGCCTTTAAAATGTAAAATGCTCACTGCAAAAGTACTTCTACGATGACAACCGGCATATTACAAGTTACATACTTGATCATACTAACACATAAACAGTTTCCACTTAAGATACAGAGAAAACAATATGACAAAGGCTAAAAAAAAAAAAATGTATTTAACAATTTAGATAAAACGTGAACAATGTACTTTAAATGCAATTCCAATTTTATATTTCTAATTTCTGGTTTGCTTTATTGAAATACAGTAGTACAAGTACTACAAAGTATGTCGTCAGCGTGAAGCCTCGCCTGGCAAGTCCCAGTGTGGAGCGAGTCTCCCAGCCGATGGCACCTTCAGAGCAACGTCACTGTGTCGGCGCTGTACGGCCTGTGCTTGTGCTTGTGCTTGCGCATGCGCGTTACAGCAGTAAGCCCAATTTCGTATGTTACATCCACGTATAGAACTGCTCCCATTGTGAAGTCCTGGAAGCTTATTGTTGGCAACACACGACCTATACAGTTCCATATTTAGGACATTTCATATTAAACATTAAGTAAGACGAAATTCAGTTGATAATAATTCTCAAAGTTATTAAGCACATTTCTTCTTTTGTGACACGTTGATGTGTTACCGCAATTTAGGTGGGTGAAAATACAGACTATTACAGAGGCACGTGTTTTATGATTCATCTGTGGATCTCTTGTAAGGTGCATCCTGGTTTTCACCAGTAATGTAGATAATCAACATGCATGTCTAAAGTGATGTGCATATATATATATCATTCTCCTTTTATTCGCCTCGCTCCCACCTCTCATTCCCGTCTGTTTGTCTTGAGTCTATTGGTTTCCATTAACTTCTTTCTCTCCTGGATCATCCTCCTGGCACTCTTTCACACACAACAAGGGACAAGACAACAATGTTAAGTATCTCAAGGCCAAGCTTTGGTACAGGAAGATAAAAACCCAGGTTCCCAGGCCCTGACAAACAATACCTCGTGCGGCATCACTGTCTGGTCACTCCTATCTGCTTCTCCAACCTGAACCAACCTTAGTCTGCCGCAAGTCTGTCTCCGAAATCCGTTGACCTATAGATTGACCGTCCGGCTCGTGCATCATGTCTTTCACTGCGTTCACTGTCATGACGATGCTTCTGGGCTCTTCAATGGTGATTGCATTTGTCCTGCAGCCGTCCAAGGAAGAACCTGCAGCCGCCGCAAACTCTCCTGTCTCCCACCACAGGTCAGTATCTAACTTTGTGTACTTATGCAATATTCTGCATAAGTATTTTGTGTACATATTCAATATTCTGCCTTTGTATAGAGGGAACTCCTCTGAGACCCGTCGCCAGTGCTCACGGCCGACTTTACTGTGTTTAAAACTCTGTAGCGGGCACATTTTTATCATATGAAACTAGAAAACTTAAGAAAGTACATTGACACCAACAGGGTTATGCTGGCTTGTCTCGAAGAAGGCTAAATAACCTCCCTTTTACAGACATGCCCTCTTTTTGATAATCCCATGCAGTTTTTGCATGCAATGTGTTATTTTTCGCCTATTCCAAAAATGGTGCATTTGAACATTTCTGCATGAAATTATCCCTAAAAAGTCTTGGAATTGTACAAATTGGGTATGACTGGAAAGCTGAGACTCTTGTGGATCTAATCATTGTATTCATGTGATGTAAGTCTCCATAAAAGCCATTTCATTGCCGTGAGACCACTTTTTGAAACCTGATCTTGCTGTATCAAATGAGCTGTTGTGAGCTCTAGGATAATCACAGCTTCATGAAATTTAACAACTACAAACTGGAGACCGAGGGCATTCAGAGGAGGTATGGCTTTCCTAGGTATATTGCCAATAAGTTTGGTTCCAGTTTCCAGAACAGAAGTGCTCGCCATCCAATGGCTTGCAGAAAGCTCCAAATGTTAAACGTTTTTGATACCAAATCACAGCATAAATTTTACCAAAGTACTAAAGTGTTCAACAAGGTTTTTGGGTCCTAATCTAGTATTTTGGAGAGATGCTTGACAATTTTTTATCAATTCTCGAGTGGTCAAAATTTGTTAGGTTTACCACCAAATCTTTGTAGCAAATGGTATCAACCCAAAAATTGCTGCAACAATTTATAAAACATAATAGAGCATGGGAATGTTCATCATTTACTGCGATCATAATGTTCTGAGCTCTGATACACTCTAAACTCTCAAATTTGAATAGGTGCCTAACCAAACCACATGTTAAATACAGATTTATGACTAAAGACACTTGACGCACAGTGCTGAACTGCATCTCAAATTAATCTTCAGGTTCCCAGCTTTCAGGTGATGTAAACCACTTTTATGTGGCATATAATGTTGACCCCCTAAAAAAGACAAACATTGGTCTATGTGGGTCTCTAAGGGTTAAAACCATTTTCCTGAAGATTGTCCAAAACATTATAGTACATACTGTTTGGTCACAGAGGTTAATATCTTTTTAAATAGCCTCCTTATCACATTACACATCCATGATGTACTGTGTGTGTGCTGAGTCCTCTTCAGGGAAATAAAAGATTCTTGGTAGGATTCAGGGACACTTTGATAATTTGGTTTTTCCTAACACGCTGTTCTGTTTAAGCAGTGTAATCAATCACTCTTTAACAGAGGATTTATCTCACTTGGCGCATGCCTTTAAAGTGCTTGCACAGTTTATAGAGAGAGGACGTGTCTGGCATGTGCAGCTACTAAAAACTGCACTTCGTCTTTATCGCAGTGTTAACACAATGCTTTTTGGGAGATTTCCAGGATTTCTTCTATTTCTCTGTGTAATCCTTTTTTATTATATGCACTATTTAAATAACCTGATATGTGATGTTCAGGTGCCAGGGTGAGTCATTGCAGTCCATCAGGAAGGGTCTCCTCGAGGCGCTCAACTTGCAGGCTGAGCCACAGCTGCCTGTTGGTGGGCTGGACAGTGTCAGAGAGCAATGGGGGACCACCTTCGGCTCCATCGCTCACAGAGCCAAGGACACTGCAGGTAAGTGGAACCCAAAATTTGAAGAAACTACTGTGGAGCCCATATTTTTCCAGCCTGAGTTTAATCCTAAGTGGCGTTTTCAAAGTCAAACCCATTCAAAAGTGTCTTTTTTCATGTACTTCCAGTTCCAGCGGCCTCTGGCAACTCTGTGTCACTAGATGCTGGAAACAGTACGAGCCTGAAGTGCTGTTCCATGGCCTCTGAAATCTTCATGAAAGGTATGCAACAATGTGTGTGTATCTTCATGTGTGCAGGCATATAGACACAAAGAAATCTAGTAATGCATGTACTGTAATGTCCATTCTTATGTTTACCAGATCTGGGGTGGGACAACTGGGTGATCCATCCTGCCAGCCTCACCATCGTTCAGTGTGCACTCTGCAACCCCGAAGGGAACGCTGTGCAATGTCCACCATCCCACACCAATGTTCATGATGCCGACACTCAGGTATACGTCTCTAAGATATTTGTTTAAGAGTTAAATAAGTGTCTGCAAACCCCAATTGCCTTATATTAAACTGATTTACATTTACATACATAGATATGTTTATTGTACTTTCCTCACTGTCTTACAGCTTAAGTACAGTGCCTGAGTCTATGTACTCAGTTACTTTCCACCACCGGGCCTGAGTTGCTTTGGAGCTACAAACAGCACAATAGTTTACCAGCTGCCAATAGATAAGCCTGTTTTCTCCCTTTGCCAACATAAATTTACAAATGAACAAAATACAAGTTAAGACAGACTCTGCAGACAGAATGCAGTGTGATAGCAGATATGTGTTATGGAAACAGAAGGTTCAATCTTGTCATTTCTAGCCTGCACCTTTTGAAATAAGACCAAATTTGCAATTGCTGCCTTGCAAAGCCAAACAAAGTGTTCTAGCCTGCATTAAAAAAAAAAAACATTTGAAAAAAAATAAAAATCTGTAATTTGTTTTTTTTTTTACTTTTATCATTGTTATCTGTTAAAAATGGTCTTTCAAACACACTTTCTTGACTGTGTGTATAACACCTCCACTAGAGCATGCAACAAATGATGCATTTCACATTTTGCCAGTTCGTCAGTATAAATGTATATTTCTTCATCAGTTTGTCTTCACTAAAATTTGTCTAGAATAAACTGAACTTTATACCTTAAAAGAAAGAAAATTAAAACATTCAGGTCATTCTTTTTTTTTTTCAAACTGCGTTACCATGCCTTGACTCCTCCTCTCTTTGTTCCTCTTCAGGTGCCATGTTGTCAGCCCACCTCCCAGCAAATGGTGCCTGTCCTCTATGTGGATGAATTCAGCACCCTCGTCATTGCCTCTGCGCAGCTGGTCCGCAGCTGCGGCTGTGGGCCTAGCCACCTCCAGCAGCCCGGCACAGAGTAAAGTTTTTTCTATAGTCATGAGTATGTGAGCCACCTGGCGCACACACAAACACAAAATACAGAAAAGGTAGATAATACATTATATGCAGGCCTATCTTCTCTCACTATACTTATCTTAGATCCTTACAGTGTGTATTCACCGCTGAGTGTGGGAACCAAAGCAAAGTCCCTCTCAGTTTTGCATTCCTGTTTCTGGAATGAGAATGTGCCAACACAGATCTGTTGAGCCAGCCAAACATGAATCTGATCAATTATTATTTTAGAGGTTAAACCGATGATGATGATTCATGCTAATCACATGTTATTGATCTCAAATTATAATCTACATTTGCGTGCTGTTATGTTTAATTAACAGTTAACCAACAATTAAACTTGGATTGATTTTGAAGGCATTTCTGTAAATAAAATGTCTCTTGCACCAAGAGCTGCAGAGAGCTGGAAGTGAAATGCTGCTACTTAATCTTCAAATAAATCTCATGGGTACAGAGCGCTATTTAAAGCTACTAACTGTTACTGAGTGTTCCCAACAAAAATGTGAGACTGTGCAGAGCCAAATCCTCACACAGGCCAGTTGTCTCCTCTTATCTGTGAAACGACTATTTCCGCTTGTGGACAAGAAGTCAATTTAATCCCAAAAGACAAACTGACTGTTTCTTTGATGTGGTAAAAACCAAAAAATATATGCTTGCCATGTTGAGGGTCAAATATTTTTTGCAGGGAGAGTAATAGGAGAAGATTGTTTTCCCAAGCTAAAGTCACTGCCCCTAAAACTTGGTATCAATTTCTTCATACGGACATCATCTGTCTTGTGCAAATGTCCATTGGCCGTGCTCCATTTTCATGTTTCAACTGGTAGAAAATATAAAGGCAACAATGCTGCCTCGCAAAGAAAAAAACGCTGACTTGTGACTTTAATTCTGTGCAGTGAATCATAATTACAACAAGGTGTAAGGATTAAATAAAACATTTAAAAAAGCATTCTACTTTCTCTTGACATACTTTGTCGTATCACAATAGAGCATTGGTGTGATTTGGCCAGTAAAGTAATTTAATTAAAGTTTAAAGCCTGGCAGACAATATAATCATGTCTAAATTTTGATTTAAAACAAATAATTATCAATTTATTGTTTTATTTTTTTACCTACAGCTGGTTTTTACTCCTGGAGCATTTTGATGTCTATTCTATTATTTTTCTGTTAAGTAATGAATGTATCCAAAACATTTTGTTTGATTTACATGAAATGTCCTTTTATATACATTTTTAACAGCAGAGTTCTTGTTTTTTCCTCGTACGTTTGTTCTCATGATTAGTTATAGTTTTCAGTTTGTCATTTTGTTAATACTGTAGGCTTTACAAAGTTACCTCACCATTCTCTTTATTTTATTATTTAGTATTTTTCACAATACTACTTTTTATTTGTGATCTATCACCTCAACTTAATCAATATATTTAGACCTAATACAAACTGTTTTATTGTGCTAATGACACTGCTATGACATCCTAATCATTTGTACCGATTTCCTGATTTCTTGCTCACAATTTTTTGAATAAAGATGATTGAAATCAATAGTTTTTGCTCTCAGTTGTTTTTCCTGGAAGTGTTAATTATGTACTATGATTCTTCTTTTGTTAAAGCTGTTCCTTATACCAGCCTTTAGGATTTCACATTCCTAGTCTAGAGGGAGGAAAATAACAGAGGAAGAAATGTTGGCACTGCACTCCAAGAAACCAGACACTGTTCAGGGGAAGAGCAACATCTTGCGCACTTCTGGAAAAGTCTTCAACGTTTTCAGCTGCTGTGCATGCATTTGTACTCAGCGCTTCTATAAATCTTTTCCTGGCTGAAGTGGAGTCTTAACCTATGATTGTCAAATTGTGCAAGCAAGATATTGATCCTGGACTACAGTAAAGCAACTACTATACAAGAGGACAGCAGGATCTGGGCCAATAGCTCAATATTGCCAGCAATTTGATGTTTTGTTGATACTGGACAGAATGTCAACATATTTCACTGTGTGGGTGTTTTTTGGGATACTGCCCCCCCTTCTGCTGGCTGTTGGGGCACCTGATTGTTCAGAGAGGGAAGCGTTGATGAGACCGCTCCCCGGCAAGGCGTCGGTGACAGTAACAAACTGTTTGATGGAGTGCACTGGGATGACATACTTTAAGAAATTGCAACTTCAGGACAATCATAATATACGGCTTTCAGATTGCACAGAAGGTAAGGTGTCTCTCAGTAACATTTTCAACTCTCCTGAACTAAATGTGGAGACAGATCTCAGTAGTGAAAGTTCTCTTAAGTCAATCCATCGCTGTCTGACTGTTTTATGTTGCACATAAAATCTGCTATGTATTGGCCTTCATAAAATACTTTCTCTTCCTAGGAGACCTCGGGGAATACTGTTGGTCTACGGAGCTCAAGTGCAACGTTGGAGAGGGCTTTGTGCAAGCCTACGTGGTGTTGCCTGTGGATGTATCTGCAGTTGGACATGAGCAGTTGGAAATCAAAGCCAATGTCCCATCTGCCACCACACTGCTCGCACACAACAGCCCCACTACAATCGCAGACGACTGTGGCCTCCGATACGACGTCACGCCGCACTTCAGCACAGAGCAGGCGATGACGTCCTTCTGCATACAGATAGTCGCCCAGGAAGATGTCCTGGGGGACAAAGTTCTGAAATGTCCTCCTTTTCTGGTCACTTTCTGGCAGAGAAAACCAAATCCGTCCAACCAAGAAGGTGGTGGATAAAATCTCAGTGATGGAAGAAGTACTCAGATCTTTTCCTGAAGTAAAATTACTAATACCATAATGTACAACTACTCAGTCCTGCTTTGAAAATGTTACTTAATTAAAAGTACAAAGGTATAATCAGGAAAATGTGCTTAAAATATTAAAAGAAAAGTACTCAATGCAGAAAAGTGGCCCCTGTTATATTATTATACGTCATATCATTGTATTTTTATTACTCATGCATTAATGTGTAAGCAGCATTGTACACTTGTAGGTGGTAGATTTTTAATAATTTTATAAAAGGCTGCAACTTTTGATAATTTTCATTATGGAGTAATCTCCTGATTATTTTGTCGATTAATCGATTGATTGTTTGGTTTGAAAAACTTCAGAAAATAGCGAGAAATGCCGTCACAAGTTCTCAGAGCTCAAAGTGACACCTACACTAGTCACCTCTAAATTATTAAAATAACCTTAAAAGGAAGCACAGCAAATCCTCCATTTTGTGAAACTAGAACCTATGAACAGTCTTTACATTTAAAAAAATGACTTAAACACTCAAGAAAATTGTTGCCGAGTTATCTACTGTCAATCCTTCCAGCTGTACTTGTATAAACTGTTGTAGAACCTGTAACAAAGCATCATATTTTATAAGATCTATATATATATTTTGTACGCAAAGATCATAAATTGTTGAATAACAAAAAAAATTCTAAAATACATTACCCACCCTAGCTTTAGCCTACCAAGTTAAGTACTTGCAGGACATTATGAAAATGATATATATATATATATATATATATATCCATATCATTGTGAACATTAGTTGTCTCATGATGCGTTTTCTTTTTCATAAGGACGTTTTAGAATCAGAATAAATGATTTTTCTTTAGGTTTGATTTCTGTGACTTTAAACATTTTGTTTCTTGTTTTAGTTAGAAGGTATTTGATAGCATTGTATTATAGAAGTGGATGCGGATCACTTTGCGTGTATGAATCCAGCTTTGGTAAGCACCAAGAGATGTTTTTGGAAAAGCTGAAAAGACATCATCAGTGCTCTGCTGGATTCAAAGGCAATCAGAGTGGTGCAAAAGTTCTCAGTTAAATGAATAATGTAAATACGAGATGTTAATGGTTGTAAGTGTTTATGGCAATATTAAATCATTTTATTTTCCTTTTTCAGTCACATCTTTATTGTGCTTATGTGTTTGACTGTTGAGAAACATTCAATGATATTAATGTAACCTTATGTACTGTTGCAAACCCAATTCCTATTACAATTAATTGCAACAACTATTACCAGTAATTATACACTTAAACTGTAAGCAAATTACTTTGGACTAATTGTGCTGGGATCTTTGGATTTATACTACTATATTTAAACTACTACTATTTTATGCAGCACTATATTGGCAGTGTGCATCCTGCATGTGTTTGTCTGGTTTTATGTATATTATCATGCCAGTATGGGCCGCTCTGTGTACATACAATCTACATACATTTACCAGAAACAATTTTCATCTGCTCTTGGTTGTGCATTCGTTGTCTATTCCATTTATTCAACATTTTAATGTTTGGATTTTTATTTAAAATATAAACTTTAAAAAAATGTCATCGGATAAGGCCCCGGTGAAAACCTCAACACAATCTGCTTTATTCACAGAGCCTTCCCTCTCTAAAATATGTCACTTAGTCAGGGGTCGTAATTTTACTAAATGATAGAGAAGAGGTCCCTTAAAGCAGTGGTCTCCAACCTTTTTGCACCACGGACCGATTTCATGCAAGACAATTTTTCCACGGACCGTGGGGGGGGCAGGCATAACAAAACACACAATAAAGTGCAAAACATATCATTTAATTATTACATATATAATGTAAATGTAATTATTCCATTTTATATTCTGCACTTTATCTAAATTAATATTACATTGCAATATATATAATAGAATACATAAAAATGTTTACAATAAATATTACCAACTCAAATTTTTTTACTTTTTATTCTTTCTGTGTGGCCAAATGATCCACGGCCCGGTACTGGTCCGCGACCCGGTGGTTGGGGACCCCTGCCTTAAAGGTTTAATGTGTAATTCTGAGCCACCTGCTCCAAATATATAGGGGGCAGTATTTCACCTCTAAACTGGGTCCATACAATCTAAATACATCAATCATCAAAACCATCAGTTATTAAAAAAACAACTAGAGTATGTTATCCTGTTTGTATTTTAATTGTAGTAGTTTGTCATATATATTGTGTTCTAAGTTTTAGAGTATTATAGTGTCTTCTTTATATTGTGTGTTGTATTCTACAGCTTTATACATCTCTCTCTTCTAGTGTTGATATATTTACTGTGTATTTCTTCACTCCTGTGTAAGCAGTTTGGTCTGTCAGTCAGGTCATTAGACCAGACTGCAGAGATTAAGGGTCAGTTAGATGTTCATTTCAGTAGATATCTCTGCAACACAATACATAGACGTCTTTGACACAACGTCAACACTTCTATCTCTTCACACTCTGCTGATAATGTTAGTTCATTGTTTTAATGTTTTAAGTTTAAATTCTGGCATATGTTACACATTGAACCTTGAAGCTGAAAAGGTTGGAAACCACGATTCTACTCACAAGAAACGATACAGTATAATATCATTTAAATTAATAAAAGTATCAGACTCTAGTCCTGCACACCATCCAGCCTCTGGATGGCACACTTGTAACAGAGCAGTATCTTGTGTGTGTGTGTGTGTGTGTGTGTGTGTGTGTGTGTGTGTGTGTGTGCAAAATGTGCCATGAAGAAGTATAAACAGTTGAAACATATACTAAGATATTTTTGTTTTTCAATATTTGACACATTTCACACAACCACAAACTGCTGTGTGTCATTGACCAATCAGTGCCCACAATCTGTTCTTGAAATGTACTTTATTTAAATCTATTATCTATTGATACTGCTTAATAAAGCTAAATCCAGATATTGGAAATTATTTGGACCTTTTACAACAAATGTTTCTGCATATGATGCTTCTATAATGACTTAAAACATGAATGAATGAGTTTGAATGAGCCAAAAGTCAACAAAGTAATTTTTCTTTTAATTCTCTTTTAGTATTATTATTATTTTAACAAAGTTTATTTCTGAATTTTTGTTAATACAACTTTGGCAACACGTTTGAACCCCCCCCTACAACCATGATAACATTCAGAGGGTATACAACTTCAACTATTCAAGGTAACTAAGTAAAAAAATTAACATAAATATACAAATAGTATATAGTATATAATAGTATATTATAACATAATAATGATAGTTAAAGAAAAAAAAGGAATAAATAATAATAATTGCTTAGGAGTCTAACAGTAACAGTATATCCTATTAACTAGTGCACTGACATGGATAAAAACAAGCACGGGAGGGAAATCCTCGTTTAGTATTGAATAATTACATTGTATTATACACTGCATTACATATACATCATTATCTTAAAACTCTCATGGTCTATTCAGCTGTCCTGAGCCTCCAGTTAGGTCTAAATGAAGTAAGATGATGTCGATGTGCTCTGCTGGCAGTCGGCCAGTAGCAGCATAACATAACCACCCGGGGTGAGTGTCCAATAACAGACCTCTCTGCACAGCCTGTGCTTTAGGCCGGCATTAAATCATGCACGTGCCGGTGTCCGTGCGCCAAGAACAGCAACACACAGACACAGGCTGCTTGACTCTTTTGTGACAGACTTCATCAGCATGTTCATCCCACATGTCAGTTGAAATGTGTTAAATGATTTGTTTCCTTTTTCAGCTGCAGGCTAAGCTCTGAAAACTACAGGAGGCATCCAACCACTGACAGTTTTGGGCTCTGTGTCATCAAATCTGAACTCACTCACCAAAACTGGCACCAAGGTGGCATGGTGAGTCAGAACACTTAATGATCTGCTTCAGTATTTTACGTGCAGGAGATTGAATCACTGCTTGCTACAGAGGTGATACTTTTTAGCCGTAAACAAGGTAAGGTATTGCATCAACACCCAATCACAAAAGAGTGTGACGCACGTTTCTTGAATTCAGAATTAAAACATGGAAATGTTGTGTACTATGTTTGATCTTTTATTTTTATTTTATTAGGAGTGTTTTATCCTGTATCTACAATCATTTTTGTCACATATCTTTTCTGTTTAAATTTGATTCAGGTATTAAATAACAAATGATTTTATATTAAAGCTCCTTAGGTTTTGAATATCTTTTTTAAAATACTGTTTTCTAATTTCTTCTATTCTAAAGCAGGAAACAAATGGTTTAAAAAGTACCCTTTTCAATTCTCAATTTGTTATTGAGTCTTGTTATCTTATTGTAATCCTATTGTCTATCTATCTATCTATCTATCTGTCTATCTGTCTATCTGTCTGTCTGTCTGTCTGTCTGTCTATCTATCTATCTATCTATCTATCTATCTATGTTTCAGGTCATACATCTATTTATTTTTCTTCAGCTGTCAACTGTCACAGAGAAGTGAGGTGATTTGCAAACATGCATGAATTTAAAAATTGTCTTTCAAAACTTTTAATCAGGACTCTGTTGTAAAAACACAGATGACTGTACCATGTCTGTCACGCAGGGGTAACAGTGTAAAGTTTGGGGAAACTGTGGTGATTAGGAACAAACAGTGAATAATATAGCTCTTAATGGACTCATTTTGGTGTATTAACTTTGTATTTACTGTTATAATGGTAACACAACTGTTTTGGAGGTATTTTGTGACAAGCTCGTACTGCATTGAGTGTATAAAACTGAGCTTGGACCCCGGCTGGCTGAATAGAGTAGAACAATCCAGTAGGCAGAGAGAGAGCGAGAGAGCGCGAGAGAGAGAGTGGACGACCCAAACACGGACGGTTAGCAGCAACTATCAAACAACGGCGGCCTGACAGCCATTTAAATTAACTAATTCTTCAGCGGTAGAAAAGAAAAAATGTGACCAAGTAAGAAGAACACCTTAGTGAGGACTGTCAGAAACACATGACAACCAACTTTGGTTGTTGTGAGAGGCGCACCATGACATCTCAGCCGAGGTAGGCAGACACAGCCGCAGCTAGCTGCTAGCAGCTGGGCGCTAGCTTCACAGCCTGACCGGGTAACTGCCGTTAATTAGCTAGATACGGTTAGCCAGCTCACTAGCAGCGCACAAGTAAAGTTTTAGTTTTACTCTGTAAAAGTATCAGAAGGAAAAGGGTTGTTTTCTGTAGGTAATGTGTAACGGACATGCGTGGTTTTAGCTTTGATAAGCAGTTCCAGGAAGAGGTGGAATCAGCTGGAAAGAGCAGGCTGATGTGATTTTTACCAGCTGGTTAAAGGGACTGCTGTGTTTATGGAAGATGTTTTTTTTTATGTAAATTAACAACATGTTTAGTTTTAAAGCCAACTTGCACGGGAACTTCTGTGTTACATCTCGTCGTGTTTTGACTAACTTGGATATTGGGTTACAAGTTGGATAACAACAAAAAAAATAGTTATACTGTCTGTTATTGTCATTTAACTGTAAAATCTCCCTAAAAAAAATACAAGACAGCTTGACTAATAAGGAAGCACATGTCAACCACTTTGCATTAAATGATAATCAAATTATTAAATGATGAGAGCTATATAAAACGTGTGTTTTAGTCAACTTTAGGGCACAATTATGCCGAACATTATTCTTTATTTACTAATATAATCATGTGGCTTCAACTCTCTTAATTGAATTGAATTGCAGCTTCGAATTTATGACACTAAAGCTGCAGCAATTAGTCTTTTGACAGAAAAAAAATTGCCAACTATTTTTTTTAATAATGATTAAGTAATTTTTCATGCAAAAATGGAAGAAATGCTGTTTTCAGCCTCTCATGAAGATTTCCTGCTTTTCTCTGTTTTATATCGTATTTAACTGAATATGTTTGAGTTTTTGACTGACAAAACAAGACATTTAAAAACATTGCCTTGCACACTAAGCCCCTGGGATGAACATTTTATACATCACAAGGTTATCAATTAATCTTGAAAATAATTCGCAGATTAATCTATAATAGAAATAATCTGTAGTTGCAGCCCTAAAGTGGTGCATGGCTACTTTGTGCAACAATGGCTGAATGAATATGTTTATTTGTAGATATCTGTAGTATATGCATATGGGGGTGGGGTTACGTTCTTTCGTTGTTTGGGTATACACATTCTGATTTGAGTCCTCAAATTTTGTGGTATTTGTTTCAGGTTGTGTTAAATTCCACTGTGTGCCAGTTACGTTACTCCAAATCTGAGTGATGCTTTCCTGAAATTGTGTAAAATATATGTGAGGCATCATCAGGCTTGACTTAAACACTGCTTTACTTACTTTGTGAAACAAAATGTAACAAATAAATATTCACTGAATTGTTATTTATTATTAAACTAAATTGAGCACCAGCAATTTGGTTAAAACTCTTTTTAAAATGAACAGGGATTACATTTAAACTTTAAACATTTTTAAATGCAGCAACACATTTGTAACTTAAATGGGAATTAAAATTCCAGTTTAAAACAATACAACTACAAAAAAATAGAACACAATGTAAACATTAAATTAAGTCACAAAGTAGTGCAAACAAACTTGATTAATATTAGCTCCCTCACCTATGCGGTCTACCAGTGTGCGTCTGACGCATGGCGTAGTACGTGCACGTGTAATCGGCATTAAGATTAAACCACTGTGTGATTGCTAAATCTGGACAGTTTATATTCCAGCCTCATCAATAATTCAACCCCTGGTATTGCTAGCAGGAGCTCTTTCTAAGTATTTCTGTAAATTGTATGCTTGTATGTGTCAAATCATCAACATGTCCCCATCGTCAACAAAATGTATGTTTCATATTTTGTTTTGGAAGACTAGTGTGTAATTTTAATACAGGCAGGCACAGTATGTTGCTTTACTACTGTGACTGGGCAGTGCCAGTTTGTGCTGTTCTAGTAGTTTGTCCAGTCCCTCTGCTCCATTTAATGAGTAAGTGCTCATCTGCTTGGCTTAGTCCCAAATCTGTGCTGCTCCACTTGTTGCCATGGAAGCATCCCATTGGGGTTGGTGTCAGTGAGGATGATCAACACTGTTTTGGGAAGAAAACTAAAAAAAAATTCAGGTGGATTCCGTTCAATTAAGTATATTAAAATTTTTAAACCGGGTCTGATCCTATGGGGCCGGCTGTTTTTCCATGTAATTTACTATAGTGAACAAGCATTTTTTGCTGTTTGCGTCATATCTGGACTGGTAATATCCATGTGATGTCTGCATGGGCTGCATGTCATCTTTAGGGACTAGAGGGAACAGATGTGTGTTGAATCCTCATGCCGTCTATTGAGTCTAATTACACTGGTCTGTTGACATGATGGGCACTGTCTACTCCCACAAGTCTGTGATAAGATGCCTTAAATTAGCAGTCTCTACATTTTGTGGTGCCTTTAGCCAAAACTGATTTTATCATATGGATCAGTCTCATTCATTGTTCTAGACTGTGTATAAAATAATAGAAAATCTAAAACAAATACAGCTGTATACAACGAACAGGTAGAGCATGTCACCAATTTCTACCTACTTCCTCTTATAACTGGGTAATCATATTTAGTGTTACAGTTGATATGATGCACTTGTACATGAACTGCTAACTTAAGATCTTTCTTTGTAATGTTCTACAGTATATGCAATGAAGAAAGGAACCGTCTGCGCCTCCAAGCGTGGGAACAGAGGAACCAAGAAACGAACCAAGCCAAAGAACTCAACCCTGAGAATGTGCCACTCTTTGGGGAACCATACAAGGTAAAGACCCACATAACAGGAGATAACTGCTGTAATGATGACACCGTGCATGTGAAAAGTTATTTAGAAATATTTCACATTTTGTGTTTTCTGTCATTTGTTTAATGTTTTCTATGTTTTGATTGTTAAGCGCATTCAGTTTACCTGTGTATGAAATGTGCTTCGAAATAAAAAATTGACGTCACTTAAAAAAGTTGTCAAAAGTCAATACCATAACTTTTGCATTTCAAACACAATGTGTGAGGAATCTCAACAAAGATGTTGTTCTTACATTTGACTTGTAAACATTATTGGGAAACAGTAAAAAAATAAATGCCAAATATATTTAAACAGAAAAAAAAATCTGTTTGTGGTTTAGTTTCACAGGTCTGTCAGATGTTCTTCAACTGCATCTTCTTAGCGAACAACACATTTTATATTTTGTTTTTGATCATTTATTATTATTAAAAATGTATTATTGTGCTTTCATAATAATGGTAGTAAACAAAAAAAAATCATGTTTAGTTTCCCTAATAGAGAATACGATTTTATATTTTCATCTTTACTACAAAGATCACTTTTCGTATATGATATTTGTAAACAAGAACAAAATGGCAGGATTGTTTTCAGATAATAACATTTTTTTTGTAAACAGTAAGTTTGTTTCAATTTGTGCATAAAAATACCTGTGGCAAGGGCAAAAATGTGAAAAAATCTTGCAATATCGCAAAAAAGTTTTTACACTTGGCTGAGGTAGGAAAGTTAAAACGATTAAAACAAAATCTGAAAAAGTGTATTGGAAACAGATTTAGCAATAAATTATGACGTACATGAAGCATGTGACCTCAACGTCCACTGAAGCATCTGCTTCTCATGTAACCGTCCTCACATTAATATATGAAATAAACGGAAATGTTGAGCTTTCTACATTGTTTATCACTGTTTGAAGTTGACCTGGAACTCATCTTTTTGTACCCTCTTCTTCTACAATGGTATATTTTTTTTTTGACTGGAGAATTGGCACCACCTACTGCTTATCTCGATAAACTAACTCCTAATAATCTCATAGCGGTAGTGGATGAAAACAAGTATTCGTTAGCATTTTCTTTCCAACTATGTGATAGAAAACCTGGCTTCTGATCTATCTGTCCTCTGTTAACATAACTAAGTAACATAACTCTTTCTTTTTTACAGACAAACAAAGGGGATGAGCTTTCCAATCGAGTCCAGAGGATGCTGGGCAGTTATGAAGATGTGAATAATCCGTATCCCTTTGCCATTGAGCCGTTACCCATTCCTACTTATGTAACTTCGGATCAGGCTCAGCCAAACGCAGATAAACCAACCAAGCCTCCATTCCTTAACCGAGTCCACATGTCCATCCAAAGTCAGAATGCCCCCTCTAGTAACGGTTACTCCTCTCAGCCCGTGAGGACGTGCACTGGCTCTTCTTCTCCTAACCACCATGGAGATTCATCCACTTTCTCAAATGCGTCTTTAAACCACAGTCAGCTTGGCCTCTCAGCACATCAACAAAAGAAGAGTGAAGCCCACTCAGATCTCAGGGAGTGTGTCAGCCTTCCCCAGGAAATGTCTTCTCAGTCTCCTGATGCCAAGCCGCCACCCTTCCCACATTCCAGTGACCATGATAACGATAACATGGACACTAAGGACACCTTTGATAGACATCAACTTCAAGGGTCCATAGATCAGCCCTCTGAGTCTGCCAGTGCCATGGATGTTTCCATATTGGAGCTAAAACAGTCCCCCAAAGATGCATCTCTGCCTCAAGCCAACAAGGGTAACTCACTACCTTCCCAGACCTTCCCTTCACTCCTGTCGTCGAAGCTGCCCAGTGTAGTCATGACCCAGAAGCCAACAGCGTATGTGCGGCCCATGGATGGTCAGGACCATGTGGTCAGCGAGTCACCTAAACTGAAGCTTTCACCAGAGCCATATGTACCTCTACCGGAGTTAATCAACAAATCTGCCCTGGGAAAAATTAAGATACTGCCACAATTTTTGGAGGTGAGTATATTGCTAGCTGTTTCCAGTCTTTATGCTAAACTAACTAGCTGTAGCTTTGTTAGCTTTCAGATTGGTATTGATTTAATCTAACTCTCGACAAGAAAAGTAATTATTGTGTTTTTCAAAATGTGAAAGTATTTTTATAATCTCAATAGTTATAGTAACCAAGCTGAAATCGCGACACAATTTCCAGGCCGGCAGCGTCTATTAATGGGCCTGAGTCTGTCAGACTGATGATGTTAAACCCTCAACAATCATGTGCTTGAGGAAATGGTGTTTTTTTTACTACGGGAAAAAAAATATAATCCCTTGATGGATAAATGGAGTGAACCACACAACACAGTGGTAAACAAGGTTATGTTGCAGGGCTGGAATCTTTGTAATATTCATTACTACGAATGAGAGTTTGATTTTGAATTACATTTTGGTAAAGAACGTGGAAGTTCCAGTTGACTAAAACACTGTTAAATACAAAGGTAAGACTTAAAGTCCAGTATGGTGTAGATATATGAGTATATATGTCACATGGTTTGAATCCTGCTTTTTGAAGTAAAAAAAGATGCATCTATTTTGAGTACATTTTTTTCTTCAGTAACATGGATATAATTGTCTTATAATATCATATACCAGTGAAGCTCTTGTTTGGTGCTTCCAGGGACTGTGGGGGAAGTGATGAGACAAGGGAAGACCTACTTATTATTTCCCAGAACTGGGCTATGAATATACTGTGGAATTAGAGGATAGTGTGCCTGCCTGCTAATCTCAAGATGTTCTCTGAAACCTCTCCATAGTTTTGATACTCATGCTTGACTGTTCAGGCCTTTTTAAAAGGTCTTGGACTTGCTTTGTTTGGGAGAATTTGGCTGAACTCCAGGTCAACTCTATTCATAAACGCACACACACAACCCTTGCAACTGCAGCACGCAATCCTCCCCCTTACACTCCTGCAGCAGCACAGCAGTGCTGAATATGCTGCTCGGACTAATCCAGTGCAGGACATCTTGGCAGTTACTCATTTTCCCTTCACTCCTGAGTTAAGTTCCACATCTGCAATAAGCCATGTATAAGACATTTCGGATGCACAGTATAATCACAAATCTTCTTTTTGAAACCTTTGGAGTCCCAGCCCTGCTGGCCATTAGAAAGAATGCAAGTTTAACATTGGCATCACTTTTTAGTTTTCTCCAGGAGGTTACCACCTGGAGAAAACCTAATGACATTTCAGAAACCTAATTTCAGGAGATGGAGGTTTTGTAGTTGTTTTGGAAAGTTTTGTTTTGCACTCTTAGTATCACTATTTCCTGTTAATAAAATACTGCTAGCCATCATTGAGTTTTGAGCATGTAGTGTCATGTCTTACCCAGGTGCGTATAACATGGTGGTATGTGGCGAGCAGCCTGTGGTTTGATTTGTGTGTGTTTATGTGACGTCTGATAGCTTCACCCCAGGGCTCAGGAGCAGGACAATAAATGAGCTTTGTCACCAACTTGCATAACTGCTCTGGGGGCCCGTTCACTCTGACTTTATCTCAAACATTGTCCATTCAGAAGGAAAAACTGAAAGACAGGCCTGAAAACAAACTAAAACACAGTTTGTTGACTCATTCATTCACACACAGTATTTATCTGATGTTGGGTTGGCGTATGTTGCTCCCTGATACGGGGTGTTGCGTCACTCATCGAGACATTGTGGCTGTAGTTAGTGGTGACATAGTATAGGACTGCACTAGATTTATAATGTTTTAATGCTCTGTTCTTACTACTTTTATGGAATATAAGAATACATGTTCCTTCCTAGGGAGACGAGTTTTAAGTTAGTCTGTTCTTTATCTACTCTCTGGATTGAGACTTTTTCTCTTTAGTGATAAAGATCAAAGTGAGTTTATTGTCTCAGCATCTGTTAATATGGTGCTTGGTGGAAGATTATAAATGCCTTAATTAAAACAAATCCAACAAAAAAAAAATAAAGTGAAATACAATACACATTGTTTTATGTATTGCCTTTTTTAATGTATGCACTTACTTTGTCACATGGAAAAACGCTTGTTAAAATAACTATTTTTAGCTTTTTGTTCTTAATAACAAAATACAAATTACTACAAAAAAAAAATTACATTATTTTTCAATACAACATCAAAAGCAAATCGCTGCTTCAAAACTGGACAGTTTTTCATTGTCATGTACAATGTGTCTTCATCTCAAAACGGAAAAAGCCCCACTGCACCTCCTCATGAAAACTATTGTCAGTGCTTTAGCAGGTCTATACTGCTCTCTGCTGGAAAAACACTGATGCACTTCTTCACTTCGATTTTATTTTGGTATGGAGAAAAAAAGCTAAGTAATTGCCCTTTTAACATGTGTTTTTCCATTTAATTATGATAATAATTAAGTTAATGCATATAACAATGTGTATTGTATTCAACTTTGTCTTCGTTTTTATTTCCAGTGTTCTGCTACACTGTACAGTACATGTACAATTCCCCACAAATGACACTATACCTACAGATGATTTGCCATATTGCAGGATTTAAGATAAAGGAAAGCTCTAGTATTACAACTGGCAATTCCTCTTGTAGGAATAGAAATGCCTCTATTATAGTGAGATATAGTTGCATTCACCGCATGCGTCACATCGACGACCAGAAGTAAACAATCTGATATGAAAATGGGGGGTAGGATAAAGGCAAATGTATGCGGTTTGAACTGTGAAATACCATAAATGGATTGCTCTGTGAATTCGCCCCTAAACAAATCTTTTCATGTTTGTCATGTTATAATTGCATACAGGTTTTTCACTGTCTTTTTGGAAACTCAGAATTATTCATTTGTTTTCTACAGACGAGGACAAATGAAGTTCAATGTGTCGAGGACATCTTGAGGGTAAGTCCAGCTGTTAAAATTCTTATTTACAGTTGGCCATGGTCTTTTGCCATCCTAATAACGTAAATATGGCAAGGACATATTTACAACTTGTTTATTTAATGAAGACAACGCATTATTAAACATCGGTATAAAAATACAACACGTAAACATGCCAGTGTAAGCATTGAGTTCAAAACATCTAAACAGGCTTTTACACAAATCTACATGATTACTGACTCTCATATGTAGCCCACCAAGGTAGCACTCATGTACATGTTAACACAAACAATAACATTCACGTGTACTTAAACTTCTATGTAAGATGTATTTTCTAAAATATTTTCTATATCCTGGATATCCATTTCAGTGTATTTAAAAAAATATATATATATATTTTTAAATGCAATTCACACTTATTTACACACATTTATAAATGATTAATTTTACATAAAATATAATGAATGAAGTGCATCCAAAAACTGAAATTAAGTTTACGATTGGCATCACAGACTCTTATAAACACATTTTGTATTGCACAGGTGCTTTATTAAAATAAGTAGATGTTCAGACATGCATGTTTGTAGTTTCTTAACAACCCTACAAACTTGAGAATCTGCAGATACACTTTTGTTTTAGCTTTCTCACATCAGCCTTCTGCTCTGGAGCTTCAGTATTTTCTTCATCACACTGTTTCTGTGTATTTTCAATTGTTCACGCACCTCACAGCTTCTCTGAATTTAAAGATCCACATGTGAGCCACTGACCTGTGCTGGGGAAAGAATGAGTTTGTAGTTGAGCCATGTCTGTTGGCTGCTACCACATCACTCTTTTTATTCCCCCCCCCCCCCCCCCCCATAGGAAATGACCCACTCATGGCCCCCTCTCCTGACAGCCATACACACACCTAGCTCAGATGAACCCTCCAAATCCCCGTTCCCAGCCAAGGTAAGAGCTTAAAGGTTGAGAATTATTGAAATTCTCTTGAGAGGAATCCTTGTGACGCACAAAAGCATATTCCAATGTTTATCTGAAGCTAGTCTAAGTTAGCTAAATCAAGTGGGAATTTTCAGAAGTTGTAGCCTCTTCAGTGCAACATTCTCTCTCTGATTTGCCAAATTATGGTTTATTTCTGTGGTGTGATGGAGGGATACTCACTTGCAGTCGCTGGTTTGGCTTTAATGCCAGAACCATTGTGTTAGACACATTGCAACTGTGCAGTGGCTTTCCCATTATCAGATAAATTACCAAGCACATTCATGCCCCCCAAAGGATGAACCCTTTCCTCTGGTGTCACACTGAGGTCAAATTGTCAGCTACACAGAAAATGCACTCGCATATTGTCGAACTTTGATTCAGTATGCTATTGATATTCATTTCCTTTACCATCGAGTCAAATTTTCTATTTTGCTCAGGATATCTCATAATGTAAGATTAGCAGGTTATCATGCAGTTGGATGAGGACCCTCATGTTCAGAAGTGATGAACCCTTTTGATTTTAATGACCTCATGGCCTTTTGTCTCATACCACTCTCACTACTGCTTAAGATTTAAGATAAGAAAAAAACCATCAGGTTATAAGGTTTTTAGTCTTAATTAAATATCAGTGTGCATATACAGTACAGAGCAGTACACAAGTTGTCAGTTTGTGTAAATGTAGATGCAAATGTACAATCTTAAATCAAACAAATGTGTGACCAAGGTTGAAGCTTGCTTGTGATTTTTTTCTTCACAGGAAGTCGAGTGTGTCTCTTCATGTCCAGGACAAAGTGAGTAATGAGGGAATGAGGCGGAGTACAATTTTGCCACAGGACAAGGATGAACATTATAATAAATAGAAACTATGTCACTGTTTTCATGGAGAAGCACAAATCGTGGGTTAGAGTCTGTTTTTGTCTGGAATTGATGTTGGTAGCAGACGGATGGATCTGCTGTACAGCCTGTACCATACAATCATTGGTGAAAGTTATGAGCTAAATATTCTCCTATCTCCTCTTCAACCTTTAATATCTATGGAGTTAAAGCAGCATCGCACTGATCGTCTCTGCCATGTGTTTTCTTCAAAGCAATGTTTCTATGGAAACCCATACAAACACTGATATTTTGTGGCCAGTTCGCAAAATAGGGCAGAGGAAAGAAACAATTCTTCAATTTTATCTCAAATTAACCTCAGGAAGTCATGTAGAAGAGAGGAGGAGGGATCTCTTACGGTTCTCAGGCCTTTTTTATTGATTTACTATTCTTTTGTTTCATCAACAGCTGATGTCCATCCATCACTTCCTATAACTATTTCTGCTCATTCCTTTCTCCCATTGACTTTTAAGTGGTTCTGGCTTTAGAAAATCAGCCGACACTGATGTTATTAGTCGCCTGGCTGTTGAAGCGACTGCCAGAAAATAAGGTCACAAGCAGGTGTCAGTTTTTTAGCAACATAAACCTAAAAGTAAATACTTGTATTGTACAATCCAATAGTAAAGCACCTGTTTGTTAACGTATTTGCCGTCATAATTGCAAATTATCGTAAAATAGTTTGAGACAGGATTTAGAAACCAGACTAGACTTGGCAACACCTGTATTTGTTACATTTTTTTTTACAAGAATGATGCATAAGATTTTATAATAGATTATTGGTATAAATTGTATTCAAGCATGTGCTTCTATATAATGAATATTCAGAATCAAAAAAGTGATGTCTTAAGGCTGTCTTGACTGCAGGTTACTTTTTTTTTTTTATAAATTATACTTTTGTGAAGTTATTGGTACTAAGTCAGGTCATTAGTTTAAATAACAGCTCAGCTGCAGTGCATGGAAAGCAAATCCACGTATGTGTAATATATTTTTTTTTACAATGACTGGTACGTGTAATAACATGATGCATGTTTTTTTTCTTCAGAAAACTACAAGTCCTCTCCTGCAGATCCATCCCAGCTCGTCCAGCAGAGCTCCTCATCGTAAGTGACTTGGCTTTTGACAGTTTTTCTGCCATCATTTCAAAATATGACACACATCTGGACTGTAAATTGCCAATGTGGGGCAACCCCTGTTTTCAACCAGACAGATTACAAGTATTTTTATTAGGGCTACATATAGCTATTATTTCATCATCAATTAATCATTAATTAATCATTAATGCAGATCTTCCTCATTTTTTTTTTTCTTTTTTTGTGTATAGAAAATAATAAAACAATAGCTCTTATAATGTCCCACAGCGTAAGAGGATGTATTATGTAATAGCTTGTTTTATTTGAGCAACAGACAAATCCCAAATATTTTCATATTACTATTATAAATGACAAAGAAAATCCCCACATTTGAGACACTGGATTTTTTTTTTTTTATCCAAAAATGACAAACGAGTAATCGATTTTTTAAATTATCTGTCAATCCACTAATCAATTAATCCACTGTGTTGTAGCTCTAATTTTCAGATTTTTTTGTAAAATCAACAAATTGCAAATAAAAAAACCAATTTGAAACATTTCTGACATCGGTTTCTTCCTCACTCATGTTTGCCAAACGCGCTGTTTACCTGCACGGACTGGGCCTGTGGGCCACAGTGTTTATTTTATTATAAGTATAACACTGCTATGTCATATTATTGTGATATTTTCTGTGTGTGCGCTGTAGTTTACTTGAAGCAGCACATTCCAGAGGGGTAGAGCCCGCCAGCTCCAGCGACTCAGAGTGTAGCTCAAGATCAGAGTCGGACAGTGAAAGCGCCATCGAGGAGCCACCTCAACCCCCTGTGAGCAACTCTGTTAGACCCAAGGTAAACTGCTGCTTGCTACTCTACCCCAACAGAACACCACGGTTTAATTTCAGCCTGCATGCACATTTTATTTTAACCTTAACATCTTTGAAACACAGCACCTGATATTGGTAGCGAGAGCAACAAGTTAGCAGACTCTTAAGTGTTCGAATGCCGTATGTTTGCGCAAAGCCCCACCCTCGGTGAAACACCGATCAAAGGAGAGGAGGAGAAGAGGGGGGAGAGAAACTTGCGCTACAGTAAATGACGGAAAAATGCCATAAAGACTCTTTGAGCTGAAATTAAGTGAGTGCACATGAATTAGGTAAATAAAATATTTTGTCTTTCTTACAAGGGGGACAGTCCGACCCCCACAATATAATTGTAGGGGAAACGTTGATAAACATGCATTCTCTGAACTGTTTGCACTTCTTTTTTTTTTTTTTTTTTTTTTTTTTTAATCAACCCTAAATTAATGTGGTTTCTTTTTTGTTTTTTTTTAGCCTGATCCTCCAGCAGTGGCCCATGGTGATTGGCAGCTGGGGAACTGGATCAGGTCCAGCCAGCAGAACTCCAGCACTGAAACTCAAAGCGGTGCACCTGCCTCTGAGAGCTCCGCTCTGCAGCCACAGCCACCGCCCACTCAAAGCTCCAAGCACTCACTCAGTGTAGAGGTGGTCGACCCCAATACGGAGTCCAATGCTCAGCCTTCTTCTCACCAGAAAGAGTTCCCCCAGCAGCACAGTGAAAGCCCTCAGGACAACTATAACCATCAAAGTAGCCAAAAATCCCCCTCTGCTGATTTGAACAGCTGTAGCAGTTCAAGGAAACTTTCATGCAACACGTACTCCTCAAAACCAGCGACTGCCGGTTTCCCAGATCGCACTGAAGCAGCTGTCAGCGTGAAGTGTGAGGAGGTTGTTGCCACGAGAGACAAAAACTCCTGTTTCACAGATAGACCCAAGGTAAAGACGAAAACAGCACATGGCAAGAAAAGCAAGGACAGCAGTGACCCTAAAAGAGACAATAAGAGGACTTCTAAACACACGTCACTTGACAAGCGGAAGGCTGGATCAGGGCCTGAAGTCTCGGTGTTGCTGTGTGGTCATTGTCCATCGTGTGGTGTGCGATATCCCAACCCTTGCTCATGCCCCACCCAAAGTTCTACTCAGACTGACCAGCTGGCTCCTGCCCCGCCACTCAGAATCAGTTGTAGCAAACCAAAGTCGGAGAACATCTGCCAGAAGGGCATCAAGGTTCTTCACAAGACAACCCACAAGCACTCAGAGAAAACTGGGCAGACAGCCAAGAGTTCTCGGGACCCCCACAAGCCCCTTAGCTCCCTGCTGGTGAAGATTGATCTAAGTCTGATCTCAAGAGTCCCCCGGACCTCCAGCAACCACAAGGAGATACCCAGCAATGCAAAGAGATCCGCACTGGTCATAGAGCAACATGGGGGGGGCAGTGATGCTTCTACAACACACAAACTCATCAAAACCAGCAAAAACAGTATATCTCAAAATGTGAGAAATATGTGGGTCCAGGTCTGTTCTAGTTGGCATACATATACATCATATTTTTATTTTATTGTGTGATTTGTTGTCTTCCAGGTTGAAGTAGACAATACAACTCTTCCCAGGAAGAAACAGAGGCTGGAAAACAAGAATACCTCAAGTCATGCTTCTGTCAAACTGGAGTAGGTCCCCTAAATAAGAGGCATCACATACTTTTTTTTTTTTACCACAAATAAGATTAAACATTTTTTATTGAAGTTTTTGTTGTGGGAGTGTGTCCGATAACACAAGCCTTCTGATCTTGTCACCTACAGACGTTCCAGCAATTCAAAAGAGGACAGAGAGCAAAAGAAGGCAGAGAAAAAACCTGTTCCCCTGCAGCAGCCTCTGACACCCAAAGACTCTGCTAAAGTCCCAAAGGTGCACAAACGCAGTTCTGGGGAGTCCCAGGAGTCCAGTAAGGAGGCTGTAAAGAGCAAAGACTCCCGCAAGCACAAGAAGAGCGGTGGAAAGCATGCAGAACACCCACACTTTAAAAAGGTAAGAGGATATAATGACCTATCTTCTGTATGTTAGTGCATTGCTTGTTTTCCTGAGACAAGCCTCTGCAGGTTCTCCATAGTTTTAGTGATTGTAACCAGTGAAAAATGATCACTAATGAATTATTACATGAAAAGGAGAACCATTCAAATTGTAACCAAACGTCTGCCCTGCAATCCTAGCAGAACCCCCCAAAGAGCAGCCTCGCCATCCCATCATCTTCACAGCCCAACAGGGAAGCTTTGAGCAACAGGTCCTTGCTCAAATTTGAGGACAGGTAATAAAATATTCTGTGGATCTTCCAAGTTGTTCTTGAATACAGTTTTTAAGTTGTTATGTCCCCTTAAAGTTGGTCCTGTGTCTGGACTAGGTGGATTTATCTCCCCAAAATGTGATATATCCTCCATTTCCTTAACTTAATCTAATTGTGTCTGTTTTCCCAAAGGGAAAGAAAATTCACAGAACGGAGACAGTTTTGAGATCTTACCCACAGACAGTGTTGGTTTTAGCAGTATAGCAAAACATTAAAAAAAAATTAAGTTTGATGTTACTTAATGGAAGCTCTCCTGTTGGAGGTAAAAAGGCCAAATGTGCATCATACTTGATACCAATTTCCTCCTGTCTCCGAAAGAATTGGGTGTAATTAACCTCGACATTTTGACCGTTTCTGCAACATTAATAGCATCAGACTCAAGGCACCACTGGTGTTATACGTTGGATTTGATAGATTATGGATTTTTGGGATAACTAGATCAGTTTATTTTGACAGTTTTTGGTAAAAGCTGAAATTGCACATTCTGTTTGTTCGCAAGAGAAATTCTTATGACCTTTTTTAGTGAATTATAATGGCAGTAACTGATTATCATCAGTCACACTGGGTCTAAGTGGGTGGTCTCAAAAAATCAGGTCACTTCAGTAATTGGCGAGTGATATATTAAGGACATTTTTGCTCAGTAGACCAAAGAAAATGGCAACATTTCTGGATTGTTATTGAAGGTATTGTCTCTGATTTTAATCAATTTGTTTTAACGATTAACAATGCACTTATTTTGTCAGCGAAGACTACTTTTATTGTTATCAAATATTAATTGTATATTGTTGTTGGTCATCTAATAAAGCTTCTTTCACCTGTAGGCAGTATCCAGTGAAGCATTACATAAAGGAGGCCAAAAAACTGAAGCACAAAGCAGATGCAGAGGTAGGTTCTCCCTTTTTGATTGTTTGTTGGTTGGTTGGTTCTTAGTTAATTTACTAAGATAACTACAGTCTATCCAGTGATACAAGAAACTTATAACAATAATGTATTTATTGCTCTCTCTCTGTAGTCGGATAAACTCATTAAAGCTTTCAACTACCTGGATGCGGCCATGTACTTTGTTGAAAGTGGCATTGCCATGGAAAAAGATCCACACATTTCAATGTCTTCCTACACTATGTATGCAGAGACGGTGGAACTGCTCAAGTACGAACACTTATCATAATTATCTGCACCATTGGTAAATTTGATTCATGCATTAGTTTTACCACTATATTCTCAACTCTCACAGGTTTGTACTGAAACTTAAAAACTCAGTGGACGCCTCTGCTACACCCCCAGAAAAGGACTTTTTTGCTTTATGGTAAGGTGTAGATTATATTTCATGTGTTATGAAAACATACCAGAATGTCTTATAACCAGTAATGTTATAGACATCTCATATTTCACCCCTCTTTAGCTTTGTTCTTGTCTTTAAACTTGGCACCATCTCTGTTCTGTTTCTTATCTAAAGAGGATTTGTAGACATTTGTTGTCATTCAATAATGTCACATGTATTTATTTAACTTCATTGTCATTCTGGAGGCTTTAGTATGTCTTGCTGTAGAATTGTTTAAAAAAAAAATATATATATATATTATTATATTGAAAAGTTGAAAAAACAAGTTGCGTGTGCAAAACTTTATTATTCAATGTCCATTACTGATTCTGAAAATCATCTACCAAACTGATTCATCCTCAGTTTGGTAGATTAGATTGATATTAAAGGGATAGCTTTATTGCTAATCTCTGTTTAGAAACAATTTGCATATCTTGCTGAAACAAACTGTAAAAGGAGCTCCAAAAATTTTAAATGGCATAAAAAAAAAAAGAAAGAAATACATTTGTCAAAGTTGCACAATAAATCTCTTGTTTGGAATTTAAAAAGTCATAGTATAGTATGCCATAAAAAGTCTTCTTTTTCTTTAATTAATCGTGCTATTTATGAGTAATTTAATAACATTGAATTGTGTCTTGTAGTTTGAAGTGCCAGTCTCTCCTGCAGATGGCCATGTTTCGCCACAAACACAAAACTGCTCTCAAGTATTCAAAAACCCTCACTGATCACTTCAGTGTAAGTATTCATATGTTTACATAACTCCTTATTGCCAGTGTAATTGTTTTGCAATTATTTAGGTCTTATCTAATCAACACAACATTTTATTACATAGTTTTACGGAGTTGGATTATACTAAATTTTCTATATATAGTTATTTATTTTTTGCTAATTAAATTTGGACTTTTCAGAACTCAACAACTCAAGATCCTTCTGTCTTAACACCAAAGTAAGTCATCTAGTTTGCATCATGCATTCTGTTTGGGCTTATTGCAGTAAGCTGTCATAGTTGTAGCAGATAAAAAGTCTACATCTTTTTACCTGTTTCTTTTTAGAGTCACAGACACCCCGTCCTACATGCCCAACATGCCGTCTCCAGCCAACACATGCAGCTCAGGTTCCGGCTCCAACCACAGTGGCAGCGGGTTGGTTGTGGACCCTGTCGGCAGCACTGTGGCAGTTCCCCAGGCCATAGGACAAGTGGCATTCACCTACGTCAGCATCACTACATTAGTCTTGAGCGCACATGACATCTGGGAGCAGGCGGAGGAGCTGTCGCAAAAAGGCAGCGGTAAGAATAGATGGAAAAGAGACTGTTTTACCAAACTTGAATTTAAAAAAAAACAAAACAATTCTAAGGCGGGAAGCTACACGAATCTGAAAAGTTCCTTGGTGTTTGTGGTGACACTGCCTTTAAATAGAATGGATTAAATAAGGATAATTTTCAATAGATATAACTTATCAAAAACAAAGTTTCAAAGTGCAGTAAAACTAGGAAATAAAGTAAATGCAACATCAAAACACAACAATTACAATAAACTCAATCAGAAAGCCTTAAGACATTTAAAAGAGGATACTAATATACATACAGTTTTTAATTTCAGCAAGACGAGATATAATACAGGACCCATTACACACCAGGCTATAAGATCCATTTGCAGTGCAGTCACCCACCAAACGACTAAGATGCATCTTAAATCGGAGTGATGTTTAACGTTTTTAATATTTCTGTTTGTTTCAGGGATGCTGACTGAGCTGGACACAGTTATAGGCCCATTGAGTCTAACGTCGAGTATGAGCTCCGTGGTCCGTTATACGAGACAGGGCGTCCACTGGCTGAGGCTGGACAGTCAAAAGGTAAAGTGACCGTCGACCTGCCTCTCACGACCTTGACTTCACCTCAGTGTGTCAAACTCTGATGCCAACCTGGACCTTTCCTTCACATGGACATTAACTCATCGGAAAGATGTCCTCATGTGATGAGTGTTCTTAAGGATACAACACTGATCATTGCACTTGTTATTTATTGTTTTCTCATGTCCACTCTGGTGTCTCTTTCTCTCTGGCACTTTTATGAACATGGGTTACATCTGCTGTAATCCACATATTTCATGTCTTGCACCTACATTGTACCTTCCTCTTCCTAATGTGTTGGAATCATGTGTGTGTCACGGCTCTTGCTTTAGGAGTGACCTTAACTAGATTTGGATGAAAGCACATCAAATATAACCAAAAGTGCCGTTTGGTGGCTCTATAATTCTCCCCAGCCTTGTAGTCCGGACACAGATCTTATTTATTATCACAACTTGTTAATAATAAACTTGAATATAAGGCACTTAAATAATAGTTCAAATGTATCATGATTTTTATTTAATTTCTCTTAAAATTAGATTAAGTTTACCTGTTTCAGTCTGAAAGATCGGTTTGATTTGGATTCAGGGATTTTGTATTTTTTGAATTCTGCATTTTATTTCTCCTACAAATCAGTGAGGATGCATGAAGTCATTTCTTATAACATAACATGTGTACAGGTGACACAGTCTAATCTTGACTATGTAGGAAGTAAAATATGGGGTAATTGTTGCAGATAATATTTAATCCGCATTCAGTTTATTAATTGTAGTTTATCCCTTGTGGCATCTGTATTTTTCAGTTTTTCAAACGAGTGTTGCCAGGTTTACACAACTCCGGTTAGATTAAAACACGCTTCTTGTGCAATAATATGAATAAATAAAAAGAATGTGCCATTAATTAGACATTTGTCCTCTCAGGATAAAGTACACCTAGGTTGAATTTTGCCCAAAACGAAGATAATTCTGGATCATGAATGAGGCAAATTGTATATCAGGTGTAACGGAAGAATTTTAAGGTGTAACCATTTCTTCGTTTGCATCTTGACCTATGATTGGAAATGTTTGAGAGCTGATGGACTGGAGTTCCTGATGGTTTTGTTATGAGGGTTGATGGCTGCAGCTCAGGATCAGAGAGGATTTGTCATCTTTCTCTGGCTGATGATGACAACAAGTGACGAGTTTATTAGAGCAAAGCAGACTAGATTTTATTCTTGTCATCCTGTTAAAAGAATTGCACTTGTGCCCTCCTAATGGAAGTTATCATCGTAACTACTTGCAAGAACAAAATAAGGGGTTTATACTTTAGGTATATTAGTGGATGTAGTGTTTGACATTAGCCGTGTTTGTCAGTTTGAGTTACCTTTCAAGTATAGTGGGACTGCCACAGTCAGATATTAAACTACAGTAGTGTTCCCTGTTTGTTTTTGCACCAGGAAGCTGCTTTCCTCGATGTTTCCCACTCTTTTAAGCAGCAAATGTTGAGTTGCAATATGTTTACTAAATCTGTGCAAGTACAATAAAAGGCCAAACCATAGCTTACTAAAGAATGCACTTTGAGTATTTGTAGTTGATTTCAGAGCGTTATTGGACAAAGAACACCGTGCTCAGAGCGCCAGGACTGTGCTAGTCTTTACTTGTTTAATGTAACTTTAATTCGAAGCAATAAAGCTCGAGTTTTGTTGGTTCAGAGTGAGGTGTTGACGTAGTTATCACGGGGATACTAAAATACTCTGTATGAAAAGAAACATTTCTTTAGATTAGCACAGAGTGAGTACCGTTGGGTTTTGAAATGTTTCGCTTGTTAATTCAGTTGGTGTGTCTGTGTGCAATTACACGATAAAAGGGCTAAACGAGGATCACAAAGTGTTCCTGACTTTATTTTCCTCACATAAAGTGATATTTTTTTAAGTAAAGAGCGAGTACACTGGTGCCATTTGGGATTATTTTTATGTACAGATCATCAGCAGGCTGCAATAGAAATGAACTTTAGAGTTTTACAGTTGTCTACACTGCACACACGGTCATTTTGGCGTTCATAGATTCTCCAACAAACTTCAACAGTTTTCTTGTCTTTTCCAACCTGTGGCTTTATTTCAATCATCCCCGACTGTTGTTGCTTCATTTATGAATTACTCTGCAACAAGTTTACACTTCTTGTCGAAATAATTATTTACTGGAGAAATGTTCAGAAAAGGTTTTGAAGGATGCTTTTTTTTCCTTTTTGTGACATATGTAAAGAATTTGTGTTGCAGTGTACAGAGATGAATAAACACTGGAATTAAATGTTTTGTTAACTCATAATTTATTGCTGTTTAATCTTTTTCTCAAAGGAAAAAAATAATTACACACTTTGGTGGTAAAGGTTGGTACAAATGAAGAGTGAATTACATATATAACATTACTGAAATAATGTGGTAATGAAGCACAAATTGTTGCATTCAAAAAATTGTGCAACACAGGAAACAAAGTTTATTACAATATATACTGTACAAGAGAGTTGAATCTTATGGCACTCTGGAGACTTTATCACTGATTCGTTTACCCTTAGACATTTGAATGTACTGTACAAAACTTGAATGATTGTTTATGTGTAGGACTCTCCAGGGAAATTGGGGTTGGTGAAAGCAGGCTGCAAAAGAAAAGTGACACAATTTAGCATTTACAATCCCATAAAAACTTAACCACATGTTCACTAATGATGCCACAGTGAGGAAATGTTCCCACCGGACATTTTAACACGCGTCTGCCTGCCTGATGCGGGGCCGTAGATTTCAACCTGCCGCAATTACTCCGTACTTTGCTTGGCTTCATAGCTAATGATTGCTTCCTCATTAACGTTATCAGGCTCCCTATTACGATGGGTTTAAATCCAAAATAATGGTAAATAGGCTCTTTTGCTTTTCGCTATGACACCAAATCCTCTATTGTCTGTCAACTCTGTGATAAGTGGAACTGGCTGCTGCTGTACAGAGGAAACACTTTCAAATCCAGTTTATAGCATTTTACTAAATATTTTGATTTGAACACGGGTTTCATTTCTATAAAAAGGAAAGCAAAATGGCAGTGGGCAAGTAATGTAACCTGTGTATGCCCTAACACTGCAGCAAGCCAATAACTTACCACCTCAACGGGAGTTTGGGTTGTTTTCGTTGGTAGGCTCAAGCCGCTCAGTTTATACCCTTGGACACTGAAGACATAGTACAGAACTCCAGTTATCAAGCTGCAAATCACAATGGCTGCAATGATGGCGCCGGCTATCACTCCTCCATCTGGACAAACGGAGATACAGCAGATGTGTCAGCAGGGATGTTAAAACCTATTTTTCATACTGAACATTCAAACATGTCATTATTTGCAAAAAAGTAGAGGGTAAAACATGACCAAGAAAATTGTGTTTGGCTCTGTCACACTTACTGTTGACACCTGGATCATCAGTGGGGAAAACTGGATTACCGTCATCGTCTGTTGTGTAGTCTGCAAAAAGGGTTTCACACAGAGAAGCTGTTAATCTGCTGCTTATGATACCTTAGGATCTTTTCTGCTACATTTTCTTTCTCCTGAGAGCTTTGACAACCAAAATGAAATGAGCCTGAAGTCCTCTGTATCCTACGTAGAGGCAAGTGGGAAAAGAAAAAAAATTCTGGGGATTAAAAAAAAAAACTATTTAGAAAAATGATCCTGGCAAAAAAGTTTTCCGATCCAAATTTTTTTCTCACTTGCCTCTCAGGGCTTTTGTAGTATTCTATCCCAAAAGAAGATTCAAAAAGACAAATCCTTACACTGCCGGTGGTGGCATGCAAAGCCTCTCTTCTGCAGGCAGTTGTTGTCATTCCAGTGTCCGTCTTCGTACATCTCCACACAGTTCTCCTTGCCCACTTCCCCGGGGTGAAAGGCTGCATTTGGCTCACCGGAAGCCCAGTTGAGGAAGCCCAGAGACATCTTGTCTGTCCAGGCCCAGCCAACTAGAAAATCAAACATACAAGGTTCCAGCATCAGAGAAGGTTAGTGCACATATATCTGTATATGCAATAAAAAAAATAAAAAAAAAACATTGGTACCACTGTTTCTTCGTCCATTTCTATACTCACAGTTCTCGTCCCGGGTGAGGCCGATCCATATGTTGTGATATTTACTGTGGTTGAGGCTCCTGATGAACTCCACCTCCGCTCTGCTGTGGATGGACACCAGGTTCGCCTTGGCCAACTGGCAGTAGTGTAGGGAGTCCGGCCAAGAGAAACCCTGCTGACCGTTGTACACGTAGTAACAGTGGCGGCCATAGGGTATCCAGTACAACAGACACTTCCCATCACCAGGGGCGGGAGTCGGCGGCGGTTTCTCTGTGAGATGACAGAAGTTACATCGTCAAGGCTTCAAGTTTTGGACTCTAAATTAAGCCTTTTTTTTGTGTTGAAAGACAGACTAGAGAAAAGGAAGAAAAAGCAAAAGTTCACTTTGTGTCACAAACCTGAGGAGATCTTGCAGACGTAGGGTTTGGCTTGGTCACACTTGGTGTCATTCCAGGTCCCATGGAACGCACGTGAAGCGTGCATACTCACGCAGCCCTCATCCTTAATACTGCTGGGCTCTCCTGGTCCCCACTGAGTGAAAAAAACTGGCCAGCCATCTGTCCACGTGTAGGCGCCATCATCCTGCGTTACAAGAAAATATAAGCTCTGGTTCAGTGGTTAAAGTGTCAGTTTACAGATATTTTCCCAATTGCACTTCCACCAAAAGAAACATTTCACTTCTAAACTTTTACATGCTTTTATTTGTATAACTTCAACGACCCAATGAAGTCAAATTAGTTAAAAAATAAATATAGATTTGTGCAGCAGAACTTTTAATTGTCTGGCTGTTACTATATTAATCTCCTCAGGTTTATTTTATGACCCTTTGGAAAGGCCCGACAACTAGGTTGGGAACCACAGGAATAAACTACTTAACTGGAAAAAGTTCAAACTAACATATTAATACATCAGTCTCCAGGGGCATTATTCGGCGGAATAAGTGCTTTTTCTTTTGATACTTCATGTGCGTTTGCTGTTTTTCTGTACTTTTACTTAAGTCGGATTTTGAATGCAGGTATTTGTACTTCGTGGTATTGATACTTTTACTGTTAGTGGGTTGTGTTAAGTTAACTTAAGGATGTGATTAACTTTGTGTGTTGCTTAGTTGTACATAAATAGTTTTGAAACCACATTTCTAGGGACTTTAATGACTTCGCAGGTAGGCTAGGTTAAAGATCGTGTGTTCCCTCTGACGGCACCTTGCGCCTGAGTCCGATCCAGGCGTCAGCTTTGCCCTGCACGATGACTCCAGCGATGAAGGCCTGGTCGTAGCTCGTGTCGATGCTGGCCAGGTTGCCTCCCTCCTGCTCGCAGGCCGTCTGAGCCGCGTCCCAGGTCGCCGGCACCTCCACCAGCTTGTAGCAGTTCAGATACCAGGAGATGTAGCCAGCCGGGCAGGGGCTCGTGGTCGGGGGTGGAGGGTTGATGCTGCTCGCTGTTGTGGAATCAGATGGAGAAATGTCTTTAAGTAAGGTCTGAACTGAGATTTAGCTGCTATATGTTTTCTATTGAGCCCCTCTGGAGACACATAGAAAAACAAATAATCGATGTGGCAATCTGTGCACGCAGAAAGCTTAAGGAGGCCGACCATTTTGCTTATGATATTAAAGGCCTACATGCGTTTAATTAAATAAAACGTTTACGGCTAATGGAGCATTTTGTAATAATTGTAGTATCTACTTTTATGCGAATAAAGGATATGGCTTCCACTTCCACCACTGACAACAGGCATCAAACCTTATTATTAAAGAAAAAACATTTATAAATAATTACGCACGTAAATTAATGAATAAATAAATATTACAGCATGGCTACTGTGTGCCAAAAATAATAATAAATAAATATGTATATATATATATATATATATATATATAATATTAAAAAATCTATACAACATAGAAGACTAAATGTACTATATGGCAATAATATGATCACTTTAAATTCACTACACTGCATGATAGGATATAACTCCCTGTAGGAATATTACAGTACCGTATTAAATTGATACCATAAAAAGGCCCAAAAGTACAATAGAGCACAATAAATGTACTATTCAGTACCACAGCCACATTATAAGTCCCCTTGAGACATATCATAGCAATACAATAGCAGATAAAATTGCACAAAGTACATTAAGGTCAAATAAAATTTACAGAGTGTCGTAAATAATATAAAATGGATTAAAAAAAAAAAAACGTGTGCAGGGATTGTGAATCCATGTGAAGGGCTCTGTAGTTTTCTGTCATTTCTGTTGCGAAAAGAAAATGAATGTTATTTGAGCAGAAAGAATAACAGCGTTTACTGACATTTCTTCCTGGAGCAGACGAAGCTTTGATCCTTGTGACAGGCGTCATCGTTCCACTTGCCGCTCACCACGTAGTTGTGAGCCATCGCCACACAGTGTTCCTGTCGAGAATGACAAAGGAAACTTTCAAGCTGTCCAACTATAAACAGGAGTTTTTTATGTGTACGTGTTTGCGAGTTCAAAGATTCACAATATTTATTTCTAAATAACTCTGTAGTGGAAGTAAGTATCCTCACCGATCCTCCCGCGTTGTTGGGCTCCTTGTCGTTCCAGTTGGTGTACAGCACAGGGCTGACCCCGTCACTCCAGGCGTACTGATCCTCTAACAAGAGATCTGACAGGCCGATCCACGTGGGAAGCTTCAGGTCCCTCAGGTAACTTGAAACAAAGTCTGGAGGAGAGGAGAGGATCAGCACTCTCTTTGACCAGGAGCCACTGGACTGTTCACTGATAAGAGATTAAGCTTACCATTCTCGTACTGGTTATCAATAACTGCCAGATCTCCTCCTTGTTCTCTGCACCAGCCGCGAGCAAAAGACCAGTTGGCCTTTATGTCATTTTCCTTCCCTTTAAACATGAAGCACTTATCCTTGAAACGCATCCAACCTGGAGGGAAGGAAAGTTAATAAGTTACATTGTTTTTCCCTGGTGATTACAGGTTGTATAATCAGCAACAGCTTGATTGGCAGCTTGAAAAATGTCATGAAAAGAACGATAGTATAGTATGTCACAAAAAAAAAAAACATAAAAAGTCATAGTATAATGTCATAAAAAGTCATACTATGGTTAAAAGAAGTCATAAGAAGGTCAAAGTATTTAAAAAAAATGTCAAGAAAAGAATCATAGTATAGTATGTCACAAAATGTTATAAGAAGTGATAGACTTCATAAAAAAGTCATAGTATAGTAAGTCTTGTATGCCGAAAAAATGTAAAACAAAAATGATTGAGGGCAGCAAAGTAAAAGTGCACACATAAAACAAAAATACTTTTGCATCTCACTTCAACTATAAACTTCCGAATTGTCCCTGGTTAACTATCTCACAGCACCCTGCGACGCTTGAGAGGTGCTACTAGTTGCCACGCAACCAGTAGCTTTCTACAAGCTGAGCAGTGTATTAAATGTAAGCTACTGAAAGTGAAAGTATTGTAACAGAGTATTTCTATCTACACTGTGCTATTGTTACTTTTAGCTTCTTTTAGTCCTCTTCCATCACGGAGTGTGTGTTACCTGCAGGGCAGTTGCCCTCCCAGGGCTGTGTGGGTGGAGGAGGGGTATGGATATCTCCTGGGAACTTCTTACAGACATAGCCTGCTCCAGCCAGACCACAGTTGGCATCGTTCCATCCACCTTAATAAGCCAGAGTTCATTGTCAAAATCACCAACAGGAGTCTGTTCAGTAAACAGTAAATAAGCAGATCAATATTCTCCTAATTGTCAGATGAATGTAATATTAATACCTTGATGTCGGTTCATCTGACCACACTGTTCCTCCCCGTTGGCGTTGTTGGGCTCACCTGGACCCCAGTGAGTGTATGTTACAGGGGAGTGGTCCACCCACCTGTGCAGATACAACAGAGACACTGGTGTTGATCTTTTATGTGCACATCATAAAGCGACCGTCCTCTCTGGGGCAGAATTGACATTGTGCTGCGGCAGTGATTTGGACAGTGAAATGAACATCTACTGCACAGACTTCCTTTCAAGGCTGCAAATCAAAGCATCAAGGCTCAAATTGACACATTTCGGATGTTTGTATTGATATTGAATTAGTGACTCGTCAAATCCAAAAAGTTGTACTTAAGTGTAAATCCTATAAAGTCCTTATATTCCACTTATGTGATGTAGTCCGAGCACTTGTTTGTCAGACTGCTGCTCAGATTAAGAAAAAAACTAATCTAATTTACAAAGAAAAACAACTGAGCTGTACAATATTATAAAACTAATATGGTATTTTCCCGTTGAATTCACCTCAACTCCAATCACTTAGAAACACACGTACAAGTCGCTCCCCAAAGCCAATCACCACCACTTGTTTAGGGCTTATCCAAAAGTAAATGCTTTATAGATTCATACAGAATTAAGACTATATTTGGAACAAAAATGACTTTTAATTGGGACAAACTCCTTTTTGGGCTTCTACATTCAACATCCACAAACATTAAAACAATGAAACCCTTTTTTAAAGAAAAGAATCACCTTCTCCATGAGGCTTCAGGAAATAAAACTTGAGGAAATGTGGGAAAAGTGGGAAATGTACAAATTTGTTTATTTAATTGTTTTTGTATTATCTCAAAGAAGAAGAAATAATACACATACTTGTATTGTCCACCAGTGATGCCGAACATCCTCATACCGATCCAAGCTGAAGCCACCTCGCCTGTCCCCACCTGCAAGAACAGCACAGCATGACACAAGCATATTGCACTGAAACGTTACATCACAACACATTCTGCTAAATGAAACGAGACGCACCATGCTGTTAACGTATGCCTGTTCGTCTCTGTTGAGGATGGAGACGAGCGAGGCCTTCTCGTGGTAGCAGCGCGACATAGCCGTGTGGAAGTCCACTAAGTCGGTGTCGTTGTAGTAGTAGCAGATGTCGTTGTTCTTCCTCCAGCCAGGGTTAGCACCACAGTCAGGTGCTGAGGGTGGAGACGTGAGGAAACACACATGGAGATGATCTTCTCATTACAAAAAAGCCTACATGAATATGTGTGGTATATTGGCTACATCAGGGTACATTCACTACTCCCTATTTAGCAGAATATACAGGTATTAACTCTATACTGAGGAATACATTGAGATTGAGATGTGCGTCGTCACTGAGAGGTGTAGTGTCACTCGACTGTATTCCCGCATCTATAAAATGGCATTGCACTGTGAGATCGCGAGCAGAAAGTAGTGTACAGTACATGCTGTGGATTCTTTTTCCGTTTCATTGTGGGGAATTTAGTAAATAGTGCACACATTTGAAACTCAGAAGTGGGTCAAAAGTAACGGTGGAGGTTATATATGATGCCGTATCAAAGGTAAAGTTTCACACTTATCAAACATTCAAGTTGAAGATTTGTAAAAGTTGCCACGTGCTTCCTCAGCTCTAAATAACCACTAGGAAAACAAAAACGTGTTCATGCAGGTAGGACAGGTGCATTGTGGGAACAGTTTACCTGGGATGGGAGGTGGAGGCACTGGGGGCAGGATGGGGTTCTTTCCTTTAGTAATCCTGCATATCCAGTCCTGGTGAGCGTCACAGTTGAGATCGTTCCAACTGGAGTAAGTCCCGTTGGTGCTGCTCACCATCTCTACACACTCCTCGCGGCCCTCATGGTTGTTGGGCTCCCCCTGACCCCAGTTGGTGTGCGAGAGAGGTGTGCCATCGCTCCAGGAATAGCCTACATGATGTGAATAGTCATGAGTTTGATCTTCCACCAGGGTCCACTCTATAAAACACACATTTTACTCACCTCCTTCTGCAGGGTTGTGCTTGAGGCCGATCCACTTGCTGGTGCCTTTGCTGTACAGAGACAGGAACTCTTCCTCCTCCTGATTGTGGATGCTGACCAGATTAGCTCCCCTGGCGACGCAGTCCTCATGCGCTGCTCCCCAGTTCTTCTTCATGGACCAGTCCACATTATGGAAGAGCTGCAATAAATGAATAAATAAATCAGCCAATAAATCAGTTCTGACCACAGATGAAAGAACTATTCAGATCCTTTACTTAAGTAAAAGCACTAATACACTGTGTCAATACTCCACTACAAGTAAAAGACCTGCACTCAAAACCTTACCTAAGTAAAAGTATGTTAGAATTATCAGCAAAATTAACTTAAAATATCAAAAGTAAAAAGTATTTGTGCAATAAAATGTCCCCTGACAACTTTTCATTTTGGGGTTTTCACGAGGACTTTAGTCACAAACATTCAAATCCGACACATCTGGAGATTACATGATTTTCACTGGACAGGAAGGGGATGAAAAACTGTTATCTGTAAAGTAACTAAAGCTGTCAGACAAATGTAGTGAATATTCCCCTTTGAGATGTAGTAAAGTATATGTACCTCGAATTTGTAATGAAGCAGTTGAGTAAATGTATTTAGTTACACTCTACCACTGGTGCTGACCTAACGGCCCTGCATATAGTCTTGGTTTTAGCTGTTTGATCCACTGCCTTTCATACCTTATAACAGTTTCTGAAGTGAGGCAGAGCCGTCCAGCCAGTAGCACAGCCCTGTGCAGGAGGGGGAGTCGGGGGCTTGGTGGGTGGGGTGATGTCTGGCCGGGGTTTCTCACAGACGAAGGCGTGTTTTTCTAAACACTGCTTGTCATCCCAGAAACCACCAATCAGACCCGTTGTCATAGCCACACAAGTACCATCCCCGTTATCTAGAGACAAAAAGCACATTGGTGTTTTCCAATGTGTATACTGTATTATCCTGTCCAGGTAATATTAGGGTTAGTGTCTGTACCTGGCTGATCTCTGTCCCAGTGTGTGAAGGTGAGAGGTAAGCCGTTGTCCCAGAAGTAGTCGACCCCTCCACTTGCCCCTCCTCGAGCACGCAGGCCAAGCCACCACAAACCGGTCTTTCCCGACAGCGTCACTGTAAAATGTGCCTGCTCGTAACTGCAGTGAAATGCACACATAGGATGATTGAATTAAAAACTCAAGCCAACCAGGTTGTTACATTGTGACGACGGATCCTTTAAGATGCTAAATCTGCCGCCATTATTCATTTATTGTGTCTTTTTTCAAGTCACAGTTCACAGTTCCTGAAGGGCAATGAATCACAATGAAATACAATTCCTACACACATCTATGAAGGGTGAGGTAAAGGGTCAAGTCAATACAACTGTGGCTCTGCGAATAATATGTTACGCCATTGCTGTCCAGAAAATAAGAACATAAAGATATCTCAGAAAGGGAGAAAACAAGAACGTAACAACTTCGTACGGAAGAAAAAATAATGTCTGAACCAGTTCCTGTGTATGTGACTGAATAACAGGTGGAAAAGGTTTTACCCAGATAATCTAGGCCAAAGATATGTTATGGAAAAATGTTTTGTCAGTGGAAACAGGTAGAAAGAATGGCAGGGGGGACTTTGAAAAAATAGCCTTTTGTTTTCTCGTTTTTTTTCCACCTTTTTTCCAGATTAATTTTCTTTTTTCTCATGTCATAAAAGCGCAGGACAATCAGACTTAGAAAATGGATCGACAGAATTATTTTTTTCCTCACTTTCCTCTCAAGGCATCTGGCAGTTAAAAAAAAATCTGAATAAATAATGAAGGAACTGACTTCTTTAATCAAAAGGTGAATGCTAGAAATTAATTGGACGCAGTATGATTTAAAAAGTAAGGAGTTCCTTGAGGGAATAACATAGGAAAGGGGAAGGTTGTCACTCACATGTCTCCGATGTGCAGCAGGAAGCCGTCCTGCTCTTCACAGAAAGCCTTAGCATCCGACCAGCTCCTGGTGGTCTCCTCCATCCAGTAGCAGGCGTAGCCGTACGCATCCCAGCCCTGACACATATTACACGTGAGGTTACTGCAGAGATTATCTCATTACAGAACATGCACTGTAGCTCTCTTTCAACATGCATCATAACTTGGTTCTTGAGCTTGAAAAATGCAATGTATGGTGAGAGTTGGCTACCTGAGGGCATCCGTACACAGTGGGTTTTACCGAGGGCACTGGGTAATGTGCTTTTGGCATTTTGCATATGTAGGTATTGAGTTCTGTACAGGACACATCGTTCCATCGCCCAGTCTGGAACAGAGATGAAATTAACATCAAAATGACTAAAATGCACTGCAACGAATGAACAAGGATACACTTGACCACATTTTGGCTTTGTACCTGTAGTATAAAATGTATTTACGGGTGTGTGAGACTATTTTTCCAGCCTTCTCACCTGGTATAACATCTCAACACAGTCTTCACTGAACCCGTAGTGGTTGTTGGGCTCCCCTGGTGCCCAGTACGTGAAGGTCACCCTGTGGTCATCAGACCAGCTGAACAAACCAGTCACAACCAGGTCATTCATACCAGTCCACACGTCGCTGGTGGCTGTGGAGGACAACCCCGAAGAAAATTCAATTCCATGTGATTTTTTTTCTTTTCTCTATATCGGCAGCCTGCCAAACGCCACACGCTGACAGTGTCAAACTTGAATCGGCAGCCATAAATGTTTTACGCGAGCGTGAGCGTTACCTCAACCTTTTCCTTCAACCTCCTTTCTATCTTCTTTTTTTTTTTTTTTTTTTTTTTTTTAAATCATTAAACCAGATTTCACTTCTTATTTTTCTAGATCCATACCCATGTACAGGTAGCTTTCCAGCCAGCTCTGCTCCTTCATCGAGAGGATGGACACGAGTTCAGCACCCAGCAACCTGCACGTGTGCCGGGCATCACCCCATGTTTTCTTGTCTTCAAAAGGTTTGTAGCAGAACTCTCCAAACTCATACCAGTCAGGCCCTGAACACCTCAGCTCTGTAGGAGAGAATTCAAAATCAGTGCAATCATCATGAACTGAAAAACACACAAAAGCGCACACACACACACATATTCACTTTTTTCATTTTAAAAATAGTGTCTGTTCAGAGGAAGGAGATTCATTTAAGGGATTATAATGCAACTCACCACCATCAGCAAAAGTGTAAGACACATCATAGCTCCCGTCAAATCTGTAGAAAGATAAGTGTTATTGAATTAGCCTCCCAGGACTGTTCCACTACACAAGGAAAAGGGATTGAGTTTGAAACTCTGCTGCTTACTGTAAAGAGGTGATGCCATTCCTGGTGGAGCCGGGATAGAAGTCCTGTCCTGCAGCTTTCAACAAAGTACAGTCTCCTCCATTTTCATTTAATATCACTCCAGCATGGATAGCAGCAGCACAGATGTTTGAGTCCTGTTAGAGGAGACAGAGCAGAGAGAGAATTATACATTTATATTTCAAATCAAATCTTTCCTCAGCACTGTACAGAAGTTGTGATACAAAATATACTCGTACCCCACGATATACTGAAGTGCCGTACACTCTGTGATACACATTGGCACAGCGTGATGGACAATGGACACTGAAATACACACGAGAATAAGTTGCTTCAGTGTGTATGACGAATGGAAATATCACAGAAAATTACATTATCGCACAGAAAACAAATGCTACATATAATATGCAATACATCACTTTATGTGTAAAAATGTGATTTCAAGTTTTACTCACGTCATTTGGTCGTTGGCAAAGTTGAAGTTGGGCGCATCGGCACATGCGATTGCATCTGTTGAACCACCATTTTTCATATATTATTAATATCGACCATCAGTGTTTATTTGTGACCGTATCACTGCAGACTTTGACCGATAATAAAATGTGTTTTTTCAGAATTTGTAGTAGATTTGTAACACTAGTAAATTGTTTCTCTTACAGTCCGGTGTGCATCCCAAGACGTCGAAGCGAAGGCCTGCCTGACCGTTGAACTCCAGTGGGAGGATGCGGACGTACTGAGCTGACACCGGTGTACCAAGCAGCTGAGTTACTGGACTGTCTCTGTCTGTTGAGCCTGGGAAAAACTGGAAATCAAAGAAATTCAGAATGACAAGCTGTTCTCCTGCTAGGGCTCTATGATCTTATAAAATGCCGGTCTCCTGGCTATCCCAAAAATAAATGAAGCATCAGTAGGTGGTAGGGTCTTCTCTTCCCGAGGCTTTTTACCTTGGAATCGTCTTTCTACCCAAATTCGAGAGGCTAACTTAGTCAACTCATAAAAAGTAAACTCAAAAAACATCTTTTTGCATCCGCCTTCAACCTCTCTTGGTCTGACCTAAATACTTAACTAGGTGTTGACCTCTCGGTAATGTTCGAGTTTGGCATGTGGCCGTCGCTGCTCACTCACCTGCCCGTCCGCAGTGTAGTCAGTCCAGGTTGTTCCGTCCATACTGTGATGGATCTTAAATTTGGTGAGCCAGTGTTCATTTTGAGGACAACCCTGGATTACTATTCCTGTTACTTTTCTGGTCTGGCCAAGATTTACCTGGATCCAGCTTGAGGTTGCTGGCGGAGGGTACATTAGATATAGTATGAGGATAATGTAAGGATACCAATTCCGCTTTAACCATCTATCAAAATATTATTTTGCGTGTGTGACCGCTGGGTTGCTACGTACGGTTTCCTGAAGGCATCCAGCAGGAATTTCCATTCAATCGGGCTTGGTTGGGAGTGAAGATACCGATGTAGGAAGAAGCAGAGAGCTGCGAGTCTGTGATGTGCCCGTCCTCGACACCCAGGCCGTGCAAACACACTGAGCAACCAGATCAGAAAAGGACACATTAGCCTTCAACATTTATGTTTACACCTTTAAACATTATGTTGGGGGTTCTGGGTGGAAATTGTCCCCAGATAGATAATACAATTATTCTGTTGGAAAAAATATTTCATGTTTTTTATTAAAGCTCAATCAAGAACTAAAACAAAGTGAATTCCTTTGGAAGAAATAATTGCTACAAACCAAAGAAGAAAAACACAACATAATATAGGAAAACACTAAATACGCTCTTCCTGCCATATGAATATTTGAGTTTCTAAATGTATCACTACTGTCAACTTAATTATTTGAGCTACTGCAGGGATTTCTATTATTTTTTTATTTTGTTTCATCTTATCTTTTTGTTCTTTTTTTTCTCTTTTTGTGCGGTTATATTGTCATGTCATCATACTTGTTATGTGTAATATTTCTATGCGTATTGTTTTGCCTGTATTAAATAAATGAAAATTAAAAACTGTGATTGTAACAAATTCAGGAGCATTTTGTGATACTCCAGGAGACATGGAGGTTAGATTTTAAACTACTAAAATGAATCAGAGAACACTAAGAAGAGCTCACCTTTTTGTTCACAGCTGTAGACGATCTGAAGGTATTTGGAAACTGTGGGACAGGGGTCCTCCTCCATATGGGCGTACAAAAAGCAGAAGGGATGATTGTCACACTGCTTTCTAAAGGAAGGAAGGATGTCCTTCACGTTGCAGCTTCCTACAGAACAGTGGTTACATTTTGGTTAAGGATAGATCAATATTTACTCATTAATATGATTTACAGAACAACTGCCAGTCAAAAGGCAACAATACACATTGCCAGAGTGACTACTGTGCGTCACCTCCTGATCCCTCCAGGTGTGGACAGATGTCATCACTCTCTCGTCCGTAGAAAGCCGACTGGATGTTAATTACACTTTCAGCCGGACAGTGAAGGACAGCAGAGGAGTCCTGGCACACCAGCGCCGTCATGAAACCTGCAGCAGGAAGGATTCACGCGTCAAGTATTTACCTCACGACAAATTCCTCACTATGTCAACTCGCTGTTTTGTTGTCTCAAGGTGTAACTGTGCAGAATGTCAGACAGAGAGGTGTTGTTACCATCATGCGGTGGAGGAGGCTCGGGTGTGTTTCCTGAAAGAGGAAACAAACTAAACATCAACACACTCTTGTGTTTGCAAGTGTCAACAACCACAACAATTAACGCAACATATCTGACCTCTCCGTTTGCAGATGTATCCTCTTTTGGACTCACAGTTGTCATCGTTCCAGTAGCCGTCGTTAATGAGTATAGACAGGCAGTCTTCACCGTAATAGTCGTCAGGGTTACCTGTGAAGAAACGTGGGGCGGAGAAAAGGAATTTGGTTGTCAACATAATAATAATAATAAAAATAATAATAATACTTGCATGTTTTGCTTCTCACGGAAATCATGCAGATTTTTTTTGGGCTTAACATTAACCTGCATTCCAGTGGATGTATCTGAAAGGAGAACCGTCCGACCACTCCCAGCCGCCTTCAGTGACGGAGTCATGACCGCCCATCCACAGAGCGATCCCCGTGGGACTCGTCTGGATCACACCTGAGAGGAAACCACAACATAAACACAGGTGAGTCAAGCTTAATGCAAGTTTTTTTCGACCAGAGAAAGTTTGGTCTGGAAGAAAGTTTAAAGCCCGTTTCACCTATTGGGTGTGGACGTGTGCTTAAGATCCAGCACCTGGTCACTGTTTTTATAGAGGTTGATGTTCACAAATGTAGAGGGTCATAAGTGATAATTATTTTTGTATTAGTCTAAAATTTGTTTGTTTTTTTAGGAAAATCCTACTCATTCCGCCTTTAAAGTTTAAATTAGTTTAGTTCTAATACTAGTACATTAAACTCTATATATTGCCCTTTACATAAAGAAGTCACTATTTAAAAACAAATTAAAGTTGATAATTAAAATTATTATTTTTTATTATGCTATTTTACGTTATTTTTGTTATTGTACCTTGTCTGTACATATGTGTGCGTGTATACGTGTAGAGGTTTGAATGTACTGTACAATATTATTATAAGACAATAAATAGAGTTTTAAAAAGAAAAGGAGTCATCATATAATGAGCAATAAAACTTGAGAAAATAATTAAATAGGGATAAGTGCAGAATAAGAATGAGAATCATATGCATACAAAGAGCAAAGAATAAAAGGTTCTTACACACCTTGTAAGAAGGCCTGTTCGAAAGGATCGGTGATGCTGACGAGCTCTCCTCCCTGGTTGATACAGTCGGCCCGAGCCTCTGCCCACTTCCTGATCGACAGGTAGTTAAACAGGTAGCAGTAGTCGTTAAAAGGGTCGGCCATCCAAGAACCACATTTCACATTCCATCCTGTAACAAACACAACAGTCCATATAAGCACATATAAAGATAAACACACACACACACTATCAGCTTCAGACCGTACTATGAATGTACTGATCAGTGTGGAGTCAACCTGGTCCAGATGTTGGGGGCAGGGGAGGAGGTCCTTGTCCCTTAGCTATGGAGAGGCAAAACAAACAATAACTACAAAATACATCATGAATACAACACAAGAGGCATAGGAATAAAAAGATGTATTGTATCAAACCTTTTTTGCAGATAAATTCCTTTGTGGCGGTGCAGAAATCATCATTGATTTTCCCAGGTTCATGGTCGTTCATCCCTCTGAGGTTCACACAGTCCTCGTCGCCCTGCCAGTTGTCAGGCTGGTTGGTCTCCCATGGGAGGAGGTCCTGAGATCCAGAGAGGAAAATGTTGCTTCATCATGAGCAGCTTCAGTGTCATACTGCTGCATTTTTCCATAATGAAATGAAACATTGAGGAGCGATTTAAACCAGGAGTGTATGATGAGTGCGTTTAGTATCGTTTCTGAGAATGGATCAAGGTTTGAAGGACAGATTCACTTAGGAATCAAGACTTGTTTAGAATAGATATTTTGATCATTGCATATCATCAACAAACATAAAGCGTTCTTTTTTTTAACTTTATAACAGCTTAATGGAATGTCAGTCCAAAACCACCTTTTATGGAAAACTTTAGCGGGAAAAGGAATTGAACATCAAGAATGGCATCATATGTTCGTAGTAATACAGACATCCACAAATTCACATGAATGGAGAGAATTTAATTGGGAAAATCTGTATCCGCGTCTTTGCAGTTGTGAGTTTCAATGTTATATTTTTGTTTTGCTTGTTCTTGTAAAGAGTAAGGTGAAAAAAAAAAAGTATTGATAAAGAATCCCATGATTTTCAAATATTTGTGATTATGAGGATGTTTAAAATGATTATTTAATTACTTTTGGTCAAAATGATATAACTTCACAGTTTGGTCCATCACACAATATGTCCATGTCTTTATCACTTACTGCAGCAGTTCCATCGGTGTAAACAAACTGGTTCTCAACATTAATATCATTCAAACCCACCCAGGCTTCACCTGGCATGTGAGCTGCAGATAAGAGACAAGAACATCAAGCTCATTCACATTTTAAACAATATATTTACAAATCACAACATGCATATGATTTTGTGATGAATTATTTCATGATAACGGGGATGTGCTTTTGTTGCCGCTCACCAGTTATGAAACTCAGTTCCTCCTGTGAGTGGAAGCTGACCAGGTGAGCCTGCTCTCTGGTGCAGTGAGCCTCAGCATCCCGCCAGTTTTTCACCGACTCAGTCTCAAACTGATAGCAGAAGTCCCCATACAACAGATATCCAGGGTCACAGTGGGAATCTGGAGCAAAACAGATGTAACAGTCATCAACACAGCTTCAGCTAGACAGTATATGAAGCGTAAAACATGGAAGTCTGACTGACCAGGAGCTGAGGTGGGTTTGAGGTTCTGTCCACCTGTCATCTCACAAATGTAACCCAGGCTCTTGAAGCAGTTGGTCGTTTCCCATTTGCCATCATAATTTCCTGGAAGAGAAAATGAACTGATGCAAACTAAAAACATATGAAAGTGTTCAGGGGAGGACGGTCGAGTGTTAATTCTACCTGTGAAGATTTGTCCACAGTCCCAGGTGCCGGCAGTGTTTTTGGGCCAACCAGGAACATAGTTGGAAAAAGTTATGTCGGTTTTATCCACCCATTTGAAATCCCCGTCCTGGTCCTTATCTGGGGACATCACAAACCGGAAAAATTAATGTTAAGGGCATTTTCACACATCACATTTATTGTAAAGATAACAAGACATTTTGTGTTATTGTTTCACAGTGAGCATCAAAAGATTTTGTGTGTAAATGACCTGATAAACCGATCCAGATGTCAGGAATGTCAACTTGATGGAAGTCTGGAAGGTACCCATTAATGAAGAACTGTTCTTCTTGACTGCACATGAGGAACGGGACAAAAATGACAGACATTTTTAGCCTCTTTTAGCTCATTGTTTTAGTTTTCAGGACCATAGCATGCAGCGGTTTTAATTTAAAAAAAAAAAAAGCTATACGCTACCTACCCAGCAACAAACGACAAACAGACAACTTTTGTTGGTGAATTTAGTGGCACATTTAGCAGCTAAAGATACAGATATTTCCCTCAGGAGACCAAAAACAGAGCTAAGAGAGTGAATATTGGACTTTCATCTCATTGCTGATGTCTGCTTGATGTGTAAATAGGCAACTGGCTAAAACATTCACCATAGCAACTTCATAAGCCATCACTATGCTAATGTTGTGTTTTCAGCTTGTTTTGCTGTCTCAAGAGGCCAAAATATCAATTAATGTGATTAAACTTCAACTTTTGTGATGAAACCATTAAAATATTCATATGTTACTGGCCAAAATATAATCTTGTCATTAATTTAGCAAACCGATTTAGTAATCTTTAAAATGGGCTTAGGTGACATTAGCCACCTTAAAGGAATACTTCACCCCGAAAATGATCATTTGTATATCAATCACTTATCCAGTTTTATCTTGAGTTTCTGAAGAAAACCTTTATTTTTTTCACATGCGTCCATGGTGAACAAAGAATCCAAACAACGGATTTGTCCAAACTCGCACGGACAAGTGTTAGTGAAAATGCCTGTGTTTGGGAAGTGTTGAGCATACGACTGCACGAGTTGTGTGAGAGTTTGTAAACGGATGTTTTGATATAGTTCTGCTGATGTTACCCACTTTACTTCAATTCGTCAAGAATTTTCTCAGTTTTTTGATTCTTCAGAGGCATGTGAGAAAAACAAAAGTTATATTTAAGCATTCAAGGTAACACGAGTGAGTAATTAATATACACATTTTGATTGAAGTATTCCTTTAAGGGTCGTAAGCCTGTTGCTGCAAAACCCCTCAGTGTATTGAATTGAGTGAAGATGCTTTTACTGCTTATAAATTCAACTTTTCATTTGTAAGAGGAAGAGCAAATGTTTCTTTCCTACCGGTTTATAATGAGCAGGTGGGCGCCCATATCGGAGCACTTGGTGAGGGCCTCGTGCCAGGTTGTCAACAGATTGACATTACTGACCATCCAGTAACAACTGCCAGCGAAGCTCAGCCAGCCAGCAGGACAGATGGCTAGAGGAGAGTTTTAGAGGAGCAGCAGGTAAAGGTTTAAGGGGAAAAGCAAAGAATCTTTAAGTAATTATTAAACGTTAATGATCCGGCTTACTGTTCAGTGGACGTTTGCACATGTAAGGACGCTCATATCTGCACACGTGGGTTCTCCACTTCCCAAATTCATCGGATGAATCTTTGATGATTGAAGAACATAAGCCGGCCTGTGTATCCCTGTTGGACAACATGTGTTTAAACCGTGATTGCACAAATGAATGCTTTCATTTAAACGACACGTAAACAATATCATATCTTACCCTGTAGGTTCATCGTCGCCCCAGTTTGTGTAGTCCACTTGGAGAGCGTCAGACCAGGTGTACTCACTGTTCCCTGCCTCAACTTGACATGAAATCTTGTTGCATTTCTGGAGGAACAAAGCTCATCTTCACATTGATGTACTCAATATTCATATGCAATACTTAATAATAAAGAGGCTTCTTAATGCCACACTATGGTCCTCTCACCAGCGTGGAAAGCCCAATCCAGAGGTCAGTCCACGATGGGTCCAGTATTCCTGTGACGTACTGCTCTTCTTCTGGTGAGATGATGGACACCAGGTCTCCTCCGTTCTGCACACAGTCATGTCTCGCTTCCGTCCAACTCTTCCTGGTGTTCGCATTCAGCTTGTAGCAGTTGGAGCCGTGCTGTATCCAGCCGTTGGCTAAGTCACACTGTGGGCTAGGATTCGCTAAAGAGCAAAAAAGAAAATATTTAAAAAATATATTTGTGCAGCCCACGATCTCGAGGGACCAGACAATATCTGTTGAGATTTACATGAAAATTATTTAGAATGATTGGGGAGTTTTGCATGAATTAAAAACTTTAGAGAAATTATAAAAGAAAACGAGTATTATTCTGTTTAGAGTTGAATGAAGCGGGGGAATGTAACTAAGTACATTTCGTCAAGTACTGTAGTGAAGTACAATTTCCATTTGCTGATACTTGATAATACTCCACTACATTCATATGACAGCTTTAGTTAGTCACTTTGCAGATGTGGATTATTAATATAGATTATAAATGAACTAATATTAAATTTGATATATTATAGTAGGTGAAGCAACCTAGCAGTATATAAGTAATTCAAATTCGCTCCATTTTACTAGCTGCAACATTAAACGAATGAACACAATAATGCATCACTAATTATAATCCAGTAATATATATTATTCTGAAACACTCATTCTGCAAAATTAGCAATTTAACTTTTGGTATTTTAAGTGCATATTGTTGCTAATACTTTTGTATTTTCACTAAGTAACAGATGAAGAGAGGAAGAGGTTTAGCTCTATAGCTTCACAAAACCAGATTCAAATCTAAACGGACACTAGTTGTGGACTTACGGTTGACGTGCTTGCAGATGTATTTCCTCTTAGCATCGCAGTTCTCGTCATTCCACTGTCCATAGTTCGCTCCCAACACCTGCCCACAGTCCTCTCCGGGCTCATCGCCCCAGTTATCAGGCTGGCCGGTCATCCAGTATCTGAAATAGGAGAGAACATTTTGGATAAACTTCAGTAAAAAGACTTTACACATCCTTGAGTGTGCAGTTATACTTTTATTACATATGAATGAACGTTTTATTTTTTTACATACGATAAGTATGGTATAAAAGGGCTCCCGTCACTCCACTCATAAACTCCTTCTGAGACTTTGTCATTCAGGCCAAACCAGTAGATTTCTGTGCCAATTTGTGTTCTCACCCACAACTAGAAATTAGACATAAAAATACATAACAGTGTGTAACCCAGTGTGAAATGTTTTAGGAAATCTTGCTTCTGGAGGCTCGTGTGTGTCGTCTCACCCTCTCATGAATGTCCTGAATACTCATCAGGTTGCTCCTCTGAGACAAACAAAATGCGTTCGCCTCTATCCATGACTTTGCATCGATTGAAAAGAAATAACATTTGTTCTCATACTCCCTCCAGCCTGGCTGACACTGGCAATGGGCTGAAAGCACAAAAATACAACATACTGTTAGTGTGCACATATATGACAAAAACGTGATTATATTGAATGGAAATATCAATCAAATCAAAATCTCCTAATCACCTACTACCACCGTGGTTCCAATGAAACACTACGATTTTATTTTTAATGGTAAATTAAATACATACAAAACACGGGTCATCATTTTACATTGCTTTTTTTTTTGTAGAATATTGCACCATTACGCAGATTGAAAGATAGAAAAACATCTTTCAGCAAGAATGGTAGAATAAAAACACGGTGGTTACTTTTCATGGTTGATAAGTAAAAAAGTTGCCCAGCTGCTGAATCATTTGACTGTCCGTCCATCCATCATAAAAGTCCCATGACAGATCCACAGTCCAGCCATGTCAGTCCACTCGCATATAAAATCTTTGGGTAATGTTTGACTTTTACAACTTCAACAACAAGACATTATAGAATCACATGTTTAAACCACCACTGATGCAAAGTTGAATCACCTCACAGTTGACTCTCCATCTCAAACTATGCGCTAACATGCAGTGCGGCTTCAGAAACAGCAGATGACCATTACAGTCTCCAGCTGGGATAAACACTGACACAAAAGACATTCAAAATACAAAATATACTGCAATCCTCTTCACATAAGACAATTGGTAGCGCAACATTTCGCAGTAAAGTCACCCGGTGTATAGAGACATTTTCTTTCTATACAAAGTAGTTGATTTTCTGAGGGATCATGACAGAAAGTAGCAGTAGCAACGGAAAATGGTTGAAAATGTGTTGAACAACAAAGTAAGGAGTAAGGTTTAGAAGCGTCTTGTACGATACATTTTTTCGTTCCTTTGTTCTGAGTGTTATCTTTTTTTCTACCCATTTTGTTTTAATTACTTTTATGACAAAACAAAATTTCCATACGAGTTTCTGGTTCACACAATCTCCCGTCCACCCTGGGTCTGCACAGGATGCGCTTCAGGCACTTTGAGTCATTTCTTCAGAAATACAGCACGAAGCACAACTAATTTTCTGAATGTCCCCAACAGCTGCCTCACATCAGAACACATATTAAAAGCACTTCTTTCCGCTCATATTTCATCTCGTTTGTTGACACACGTGTGCATTTCTTTTCAGGATTCAAAAACTAAAATCAGTGTGCTTAGGTTTAGGGTTTGACCTCTCCAAAAATGTAATCAAAAACAGACTTACCACAGGCAAGAAGAGCAGCAAAGCTGAGCAGCTGCAGAAGCATTTTTATTTTTCTGTGTTCACCTCTCAAGCTGCGTTTCTACGCATACTAATAGCTTTAAGTTTTTCTCCAAACACCCCTGAACCTGTGTGATGTGCTTTAGCTCCCAGTTGTCAGACCTCTGAGCATCTTCTCTTTGGTTCACCTCTTTTCAGCATCCACCCAGAGTCCAAAGACTGAAAGCAGTAAAACACAGATGACAAACACTTGACCTCTTCACTTCTTCTCTACATTACAACCTACGGTAGTTTGCCACCAAATAAGACTTAAATAAGTAAAAACAAAAGTTGTGCAATATTAAAGATAAAAACATTAGAATTAAATTTAACCAGAAATAACAATGACCAATAATAAACACAAATTTGAGAATACAAAATTAACATATTTTCTAAAAGGTTAAAAAAATAAATAATAAATCATTATTTTCTTCTACATGTGAAACATGTAAATTGGCTGAAAGTGTTTTAGAAATAAAATGTACTTATCTAATAAGGACATTAAAAGGAAAGAAGACATAAACATATGTATATATATATTTTTTTTAAGCATTTTGTGTCTACTATTTAATTCATTGCACAAAATAATTATTGTTGAAAATGGTAGAAATTCTGTGAGCTGTGTGCTATAGTCATAGAACATAGTACAAAGTAATGGTATTAATACAAACACACAATAGGTCATACAATTTGTTTCTTGAAGATAACAAACGATCAGGGCAGGTAAACAATTTGTGCACCAGGAGCTTAATCTTTAAAAACCTTAATGACACGTTGATCATAGGAGTGTGCACATCACTTTTGACCCAGTGACAAGTTCAGAATAAGTTTATAACAACCGCATGTCAAATAATAAATGTTATACTGCCAAACCTCTGCCTGTCTCGACCCGTTACTTTTTAACTTAGTTTAATAGGATGCTACAAAACAATAAAGGCAAATTTGAAATCAAATTCTCATTTCATACATTGTATTGCTCAGCACACACATCACAATCAGGAAATCTCCTGATGCACACCCAACAGTGTCAGGTGTGGAGGAAAACAAACCAAACTCTTTAGTTTATAGCAGTGTGATGGCGACTTTTTTTAAAAAAATGTTATAAAAAGGGGCATTACAACAACCTCGATGGCTGAAGGGCTTTTTTGGATCCAGTTTATAGTCAGTCCTGACAAAAGGCAAACATTGATGAACTGTAATAGAAAGAAAAAAAAGATACATCCAACCAATAAGCTTTACACATAACTTTATTGTACGAATTTATACCAATACCATGTAAATAAAAAGCACAAGATGGAAGCAGTCAGGAAGAGGAAGAAACACAAAGTACAGTAAAGTTTCCAAAAGATTTACAAAAGAAGTTTCTGGCTTCTAACAAAGTTGGCATCAAGTTTTTGTTTAGGTTTTGGTGTAAAAATGATGTACCAGGTTGATAATATGCACTAAAGTTAATACCGGCAGGAAACATACTGTGCAATAATAGGTATATATCTAGTATAACAGTATAGAGCATTTCTGTTTTAAAGTCATTCCTATCAACCTATTCTGAAGAAAAGAAAAAAAAAAAAAAGAAACTGTTGCCAGAAATTATTACATTTTTTTATAGATACAGTAGAAATAGGTATGAGTGTTAAATAAACATCTTCAACAGGAATAACATGAAATTCTCCATTTAGGACAAAAATATACTCAGACTTCACATCTATTCTAAGAAAATAGTGCACAGCAATGGATTAGATAGAGTAGTAAAGGATAATGCCAAAGATACACCTATTTTATTATTATACAAAATGTCCATATATATTAAAATATAACGCAACCATCTGCAGAGACGCACCTCAGCTGCATCTCATACACATCTGAAAGCTCTCTGATTAGGATTTCTGACAGTCCAGCTATCGTCAAACACAAATCTTGCCTGTCTGTTTGAACAGATCTCTATACAATAATGTAAAACTGAAAACTGGAGCGGCGCACCGTATTGCTCTGATCAGTCCTCGACTGTCAGATAGTCATCAAAACTTTCACTATTCTGAGGTCGAGGTAAAGGTGGCAACTCAGGATTTAGCAGGCGTTCAACCAGATTTGCATCTACAGCGTCCTAAAACGCCTAACGCACTTTTATGTGCTTGGCACTTGCAGCAGTTAAATTCTTTGGACCCGTCATCTCCTACCCAGAGACTGATTTGTCCTAAATCAGCCTTAAATGATTGTTTAAACACATTAACAGGCAAATCCCAGCAACAACTGCTGCAATATGATCCAGCTTACTGCAGTTGCAACTGCTGATAGAATAATTCTGAAACGCACCTTTAAAAAGTCTAACTGCTTGGCATAAGATCAAAGGAATCTTGGAAATGTGATTGACATCTTAACATCGTATTTCATATTGAATGATGAAAATGTTAAAGTTTTAACTGCACACGCTGCACTGCAAAGAAAGGAGTTGGATCCAGTATGATTTTCTTTTCAAATGACTGATTTGTCACATCATCTGTGTATCATGAAACCAGCTGCAGAGCCTTAAAGAAGAAATGCGTTTATACTGGCGTACTATACAGTCCACATTCATAATGTGCAGTTAACCTAGTAGTTCTGAATCCAAAAATGACCTCTCATTCTCGAGACGTTAGTATTAAATACTAGAAAGATTAGCTACTTTGTTCCCTTAAAAAAAAAAAAAAAAAAAAAAAAATGTCAAGTCAGTCAAACAAAGGAAAATACAGTACAAAATACTACATCACTGATTGCAAATAACACCAGCAGGAGTAAAAATAGATGTCTTGAATGTGTCATTCTGTCAGAGAAGACTTCAGATTTGTCAAATGTGCACTTCAAGTCAGTAGAGCATCCCTAACATTCCTCGATCACTGTGTGCAAACTGAACATCAGCCCAAAACTGATTGAGGCTCATGTTCAGTGACAGTGGCGACAGACATTGCAAGTTGCTGGGCAGAATCACTCCGTCACTGTCTGTGTGCTTTGTGTCGTGTCCTTGTGCAGTGATCAAATCTGATGGTGACCGGGCAAGTCAGTCACCTGGTAATAAGTGAGTGGCGGTCACATGCAGTTGGCCACGTTGCTGGAGCCCTGGCCGACGTCCCTGATCTGGCTGACGTGAGACGAACAGACCGCCACTCCTGCTCCGGCACGGCAGTGAGAGACCGAACCCACCAGCTCCCACCTGAACAGCAAACCAAATCACAACAGAATAATAAGAACACATACAAACAGTGCTATACATTACAGCAGTGTTTTTGAGCACGGTTGGTAACTGCACAATTTTTACTTTTTCAATAGAGTGCTGCGGGGGAATTTTTCAGGCCAAACCTGGAAGTTTTGAGACAAAAAGCCGATGGGATTTTTCCCAGTCGATTTTTGATTATTGGCAAAAATAAGCTCCGTGGTAAACAAAGGTTTATGATACTTGCAGGTTTTGTAAGATAAGCAAGATAAGCACAAATGAACACCGCTTTTATGATTTTTGAAATGAAAATGCAGAAGTAAAAAGCTAACGTCAGGCTATAAACGAACTACACCACGGTCGCAAACTAGTAAACTATTAGTGCTCGACGTGAAAATGTTTAACGTCCCCGACAACTTCTGTCGTCTCATTTAACCACCAAATTTACTAACGTTTTTATGTCACAGAACAAAACATGACAATCTCTTCAATTCATGTTAACCACAGACCTTATTTCAGGCCAAAAAACAAAAACCCATTAACGAGGGAACTGGAAGGGAAACAATGCTAACTAATTAGGACTCTTTAAGAGTATTGTAATTATTCAAGTATGTCACAAGTTGAGCCCTGTTTCAGTATAATGAAAGACTAGTCATATAAGCTAGGGAAAAAAATGTGGACTGTTGTCAAAGCCAGGGTACCATAAAGTTTAATCACATTTTAATCAGGTAACATAATGAAAATTTTATTGAAGAAAAACTACACAGCAATCCTAAACCTGGAATATCTGGTTTGTGCCTTTAACTCTATTCCAATGTGCAGTTTGCATATTGCAGGGTTTCTGGTATTAGTTTGTATTTTCAGCAGTTTTTTTATTGCCAGCAGTTGAATGTTAATTCCAGCTGTGTTTACTTATACTTCATGCACTGGTCTCCCTCTACTACTTTTATATCCAACAAGAACATAATTCAAGGTGATGTTAACCTCAGCTTGGAAATGATTGAACACAGGGTCTTGATGCATGGAACCGCCTACAGATTATCCTGATGGGTTATTGGGGATATTAGATCATCCCAAATCGCACCTGGATACTTTAGAAGCGCATCACATCGCTCAGTCTTCATTCATCGCCTCCTCACCTGTTCATTCGAGGCTCAAAAGCCTCCACTGTGTTCAGGTAGATGTTCCCATTGTGACCCCCGACTGCGAACACTCTTCCCATGACAGTGGCTACCCCAACTCCCCCCCGTGGGGTGGTCAGCTCAGACACGTACTCCCAGCGGTGCATTCGTGGGTCAAAGCGCTCCACAGAGCTCAGCGGTGAGTTGTCATCAAAACCACCTTCAGGAAAGACGAGAGAGACGATTATTAAAAAAAATAAATCACAGGAAATTTATCTCAAGTGGTTTTGTGAGAAAAGCTCAAGGGACAAACAGGAAACTGGCACGTATGATATTACTTCACATTAAAGAATAAGGTCACATGTAACCTGGTAACAAGGGCTAACAATCTGAGAAGGATATGGTGTTGTTAATGGAGCAGCTACTGACAGGGCAGAATGCCACAACAAATATTTTAATGGGACTTGAATGACTCTTTAAATTCTAGTGGTACAATAACAATCTCATCCTCACACTCTGTTAATCAGTTACCAGATAGCTTTACAAAACATGAACTTTTGTCTTCCCTGATTAAAGCATTTGTGTATAAAATTGTAGGGTGTGAATCTAGAAGACATGTGACCTTGGTGAGTAATTCCAGTCACTGCAGTACAAGGAAATGTGGACAAAATACATCCTGGAACTACAATATATGATACCAACAACATCTGGCAAGTGATCAAATCTAAAGAGATCAATATTATGGGTGTTCGGACTTCATCTTAGTTTATTTATTTCTCTCACCCACTACATAGAGGCAGCCATTGAGTTTGCTGACTCCATTTCCAGCCCGTCGTTGGCCCATCTCGCTGACCTCCGTCCACTTGTTGAGGTGTGGGTTAAACCGCTCCACACTGGACAATGACGCCACGCCATCGTTGCCTCCCACTGCGTACACGAAACTCTGGCAAGGAGATGTTAAAAACAGTGTTCATACAGACGTTACAAAATGAAATTCAAGGACTTTCAAGTACTTTTTGTATATTTTCATTTTCAAAATATAAGTTATGCGATTCATTTGAATTTCAAGGATTTTTTAAGCACTTTGTTAAAGATGCAGTTGATAACTTAAAAAAATATATATTTGCTGAAACTGTCACTATATCCTGACAGTAGTGCATGAGACAGATAATCTATGAAAAAAATCATGTTCCTCTGCCTCCACCCAGTTTTCATAACAGCATTTGACAGCAGTGACTGACAGTGTGTTAGGATCCTCCTCTGCTCTGATTGGTTGTTGCTCGCACTGTGGGGGAGGCAGAGGAACATGACTTGTTTCACAGAGTATCTGTCTGGTGCACTACTGTCAGGATATTGTGACAGTTTTTACTTAAATATGTTTTAAAAGTTTTTTTTATTAAAGTTACCAACTGCAGCATTAGAAAAATGGGCTATTTTCAAGACATTCCAATCCTTGATCTTTGCCCCTCAACATTTGATCACTTCAAGCACCTTGTGCAAACCCTGAATAAAGCAGTAAAGTCCAGATAGATATCATACATCAGTCACAACTGATTGTTCTTCCTTTGCAGTCTTACCCCCAATGCCACAGAGCCGACTCCTCCTCTGGGTGTGTTCATCGGAGCCACAGCGTTCCAGCAGTCACTTTCAATGTCATAGCGCTCTACATCGTTGAAGCAGGAGTTGTCATCCAGACCTCCAATAGCGTAGATAGGACCACCAAGAGCTGCTAGGGCTATACCCCTCCTGAGAAACACACCCATCCTTGCTCAAAGCTGTATTTCTGCTATTTACACAATACTCCAAGTACAGTAAACACATAGTGTAGAATGTACATGGAAAAAATAAACATTTCCTAAGGAAATCAAAATGTAGGATTAAGAGATCAACAGTAGGGTTATAAACTCTAAGACTTAAACCTGTGAGTGTAAAAAACAGTAGGAATGATTTCTAGGCTTTCTGTGTAATCATTACATTCCACATTTTAAATTACTTTGTCCAGCTTAGTGGATTTCGCCCACAGATAATCCTACTGGCTCTGGCAAATGTTGGTGAGATTCACCACCACTCTGCATTCTGTTAACTTTTTCAACAGCAAAAGTGGAGCTAGCAGTGAAATAGTGCCAGTTTTAACGTGGAAAAGTGCACAGTGTATGAATTATCCCCTATTGTGGGAGGCTGTTGTGACAATGCTGCTCAAAATGAGGTCAAAAAAAGAAGCTGGAGGTTGTATAAAGTTGGTTTCTTTATGGTCACTGCTACCCAGCACCGGGCCATTCATTTATATTTAAAAAGCTTTGTTTTCCTAAACCAAACTGCCACCCAAGAATGGCGGTTTCAGATCCATTCAGTCTGGAGATTATTATTTCTTTATTTATTCAGAAAGCACCCTCTCCCAGAATGTAAGCCAAAGAAGAAAGTTCGACCGGACATTCAATATATTGTAGCGTCTGTGTACCTCTTGGTGTTCATGGAGGCTTTCATCATCCACTTGTTGGTGAGGGGGTCAAACATCTCCATGTCGCCTAAGTGTTCGTTACCATCATGGCCCCCAACAGCGTACACCTTGCCTAAGGAAACCAACATCAAATAGATATGAAGTTGAGTTTTTATGATTGTGTAACCTGACCATTGACAATGTTTTCATTTGGTATGTTGCAAGGTATAATGTATTTATTTTGAATTCTCAAAGTAATCTGTAATCCAAATATTTCATTTTTATAAATGATCTTTAGCAGAAAAACAGATCTATTTTATGAGACAAGTTAGAGTGTAGTAATAAATGATCTTCTAAAAACTTAAATATTAGGGTATGTATTTGCAGAAAATGTATTTAATACATACTCATTTGCCAGTTGTAAAAATAGAAACATCTCTCTGTATAATGCAACACAAACTGCATCCTCTGAATTGATCATTGGATCAACACCTCTCTAAAATAAACTCAACAAAAACTGAATTATAACCTTCATGAAGGTAGTATTTATTGAAAGACTCTTGTGTTAGACTGCATTAGTTTCAGCTAGGTGGACCTAATAAACTGGCAACTGAGAATATAATGTACTGTATGTCATAATCTTTCATTGTGCTCTTCAATTTCTAAACCCAACTGTTTTACTTTCTGTAGCTTTGTCATATATAACCCGTCTTACCTCCTACAGATATTACACCCACGTGACGCCGTCTGCTGTTCATTTCAGGACCAAAGAACCAGCTGTTCTTAGTGATGGAGTAGCACTCAATGCTGCGAAATGGGTCACCAGAACCCCCCCGGCCACCAACACAGAACAAAACCCCTGAGGAAATAACAAAAAAAAGTTGCCGCAGTGAAAAAACACACATCGTACTTTATGCCCAGAGAACCCCAGAATAAATACATTTTCAAAGAAAATATGACAAACTTTCTATAAATGAGAAGATAGAGAAGTTTTTGTAACTGTGATTATGTTATGAACAAAAGATCAAGCCTGTTAGAACACAAACGCAAAAAAAAGGCATTTGGTTTTATGCGTGTAGCTGTGTATTTAAGAGGATAAGAAAAAGTGCTGAATGTTGCTACAAATGTCATAAAAAATCAGTAGTTACACGTTCAAAGCCAAACACCACTATATAAGTATCACCTGCAGTGTGTTTCCGGGGTACGGTACGGACTGTATACTCAAAGTCCAGCACCACCTTGTTGCTAAGGTGCAGGTGGTAGTTCCTGGCTTCGTCCATCAGGTCGCGACAACTCAGGCTACCTTTAATCATCTCGTCCTTAGACACTGTTCCAGTCAGGAACTCTACAGGGAGCAGGGGGAGGCGCACCTGAACGAGAGACCAGCATACACATTTTATTGTGGTTGTAAAAGTGGTATTTAACACCTAATTTCCCACAGTTATGTAGCTAAACCTTCAGGTAAATCAGTAAACTAGGTCATAAAGTCTACTCAAACACACAGAGGTACTTCCAAACACAAAACTTTAGGATGCATTATATTCAGGAAGGTGCAACATTGGATAATGTGAGCTAAACCAGACCACACCCTGTGATACTCTTAAGCTACGCACTCTCTAACCTGAGACATGATCTGTTCCAGCCAGGCCTCGTGGTGCTGTGGGTTCGCTTTCAGCCATTTCACGGCTGCATTGTACACATGTGTTTCTGAATGGATATTGAGCTCGCTGGAGGACAATAATGTGCGCAAGTGCTGGGGAGACACGCATGTAAAGTCCTCGCACTCCACTACCTCAGTGAAGTGTTCGCAGGCATAGCGGTCAGCCATGTCCATCAGGTCCACACGATTGTGGCTCTCAGCGAAGGTACGTACCGCCAGGCAGTTGGTGGGGTGAAAGTGGGCCTTCATGTACTCACAGCAGGCTCTAGCCACCAACTCCACCTAAAAGATTCAAGCAGTAATAAAGCAGTTAAATAAAAATACATTTTACAGATGATCTATTACATAATAGGACAGATTAAGAAAATGCAGAACCCCTTAGTGCATGTAATATAAGGAGAAATAAATGCTTTCACAGCTTGTTGATTGACTGTATTTGTGTTGCTTCACCTGAAGGATGCAGGCAGCATAAAGCAGCGGCTGCACATTGTCCACAGTTAATGTGAGCTTAGAGGAGTAAGCAAAGTGCACCAGGTCCTGGATGGCATCACCATCGAAGTCCTTGATCTCTATCAGTTCCTGCTTAGCCTCGGACATCTCTGACAGGAACATGGCCCTGAGGGAAGAAATAGTCAATTAAAGTTACGAATACTTTTATTGAGCCAAAGAAGATTCTACATCCTGCACACCGTTGTGTCAATGCTCATCTCCATTTACACGAAAGAACCATAAAACCACATTCACAGATATGAAATGGATGATACAGGATTGTGTTTTGAGTTTGGAACAGTATGAACAGACATGAAATGAGGCTAAGATTAGGAATACAACTCAGATCTTACTTATCGTCCTAAACATGTAATGTTTTCCCTGTGAAATACTTTCCACAAAGCTTTGTGTTCTGCAAAAACATATAAAATACATTTTGTTCTGAAAATTTCAAGAGACTACTCCTCAAAGTGTGTTGATACTGTACTTCATGACAATCGATTAGGGCCGTCACAAATACATTTTAGGTCATGATGGGTTTTTCTCACACTACTATTGTCGTATGTTTTTCAAATAGCATGTGCTCAAACTATTGAGTGCGCCTATCCAGAGTTCCCATACCGACTTAAACATCCAACATTCAAGGATGTTTCAAGGACTTTCCAGGCCCAATTCCCTGAAATTCAAGGACCCAACATGGCATAGTTTGAGGAGAACTAATGTTACGACACTGAGAATTTTTATAATGAGAACTAGCAGGCTTTCAGAAGCTTACAAAAGTAAAAAGAGAGAGAGGCTAGATTGTGTGACAGTGGCAGACTACGTGGTATCTTGATTTCTCCAACACAGCACAGCACAACAATATATACGTCACACACATAGTGTTGAGCGATAGATTTATTTTCCAATTTTCTTTTTTCACTTTCAATGACCCATGTGTATTTATCTCTACTTTTAAAAACTTTCTTGGCCTTAATTTTCTTCCCCCAAATTCACAAACAGAAGGGAACCATGCCAATCATTTGAAATGACATATCATGTTTCTAAGCATCTTTATAGAAATGATCTAAATAGAAATGACAAAATTCAGGTTCCATTAAATCATTATGACACTTGGATGTCCACTACAAAAGAAAAAAAACTTTTATCGGTGGTGTGTGCTGTACTGAAGATTGCAGTTATAGGCACAGTTCTAAAAATAAAACATAAAAATAGAACATACCTGAAGTATGGGATCACACAAGCCAGCACTAGCTTGTGGCATGGTATCAACCTACTGCCCACCTACAAAAAGAGGCAGAAAATACATGTTTAGAAAACAGGCAACAAGGCACACCTGTATACAGCATTAACTCATTTCCACAGTATGACAGTTTCGACAGAGTACTGTGATTTCAGCAGCTATATAGGGATTTAAAAAATAATCAAACAAACACATTAATTAGGTTCACATCTATAAAATATTATTTGTGAAATCGCAACTTTCAACCTGACTTTACTGAAAACATTACATCTCTTTACTTGAGTCTGGATAGAGAGACCTACCTTCAGCGTGACGTCACAGAGCTCTCCCACTTCATAGAAATGCCTGAGCGAGTTATGGAAGTCCTTCCAAGCCTCATGAGCTTCAAAGATAAAGGACCCGTCCGGCTCACAGTCTGCTTTCGGTGCCTTGTTTGCAGGCCGCTTCTCCTTGGGCTTCACCTGCTTGACATGGTCTGGCACCACATCCCCTGGTGCCATAGCTGGCTACAGGTAACAACACCTATAAGAGAGATGAGAGTTTCAAATTGTGACAGAAAGAATCACTGAATCAAAGATTAATCAACAATTGGGATATTAGTCTCTAGTTCCATTATGAATTTGATGTTGTTGTGTTTTGGAAGTTGTGAAATTTGAAGATCTCTTTAATTTTGGGAACTTGTTATTGGCATTGTTATAGTCTAAACAAACAACTCAAAAAATCTACAGATTTATTGATAATAACCCAATACAATTATATTGATAGGCTGTGAACAAAATACTAGAATAATTGCCAATCCCTAGCAATAAGCAGGCCAAATGTTCACTGCCATTGACTGTGTGACGTAAGAATACCTTGCAATCTGAAATAGCAACCACAACTCAGTGCAAATAACCTTCGGCAGGCCTCAATAGACAAAACAAAAGGAGCAAGTTTGGGCAGTATTCCTCCCCCTTTCTGTGTCACTTCCCCTTTACTCATTCATCCAGCAGAGACTGGAGACAAACGTGAAAGAAAACAGGCAGATTCCTCCAAGCCGACATGACACACCACGCAGAGAATACCGTCTAATCGAACCCATAGAAATTACTTTAAATTTTCTGAAATTCCTACCTATTGCTGAATCTGATCTCCCCAGTTGAAATGTCAGAGAAACCAAAAACACACAGCCAGAGGCCAAAGCTCCACCCACACCTCTCAGATGATGCAGTGTCTCTCTTTTAAGCAATGTTTCTGACACTGAATAGACTCAGTGTATCACCCCCTCATCACTAGTCCTCTCAGCTATGAGAGCAGAAACATCAAGTCACATCGTATGCACTGGTGATCAAAGGCTCTCTATCTCCACTTCTGTAGGCTCGCGGATACGCTTCATCTTTGCAACCACATGTAGGGACTTCGTAATATCCACTCAATTCTACGACAGATTCAGGACTTTCATGTCCTTAAGATGATAACATCGTCATGTTGTATTATTTATAGGGAGTGAGATAGTCAATAATTTAACGGCAGAGATGTATTGCACAACTGCTCAACTCTGCTAAGTACAAACTGTAAAAACAAATGTGACACCAGCAACCTCTTTTTGAATTTATATATATTATTTGTATGCATCTGCATACAAAAGGGACTCCCACTAAGCAACCAATATAGCCCATTAGGTACAAAGTTATACAAAACACTGGTGTGCACTCATGACTTCAAACACTCCCAAGAGCACACAACAACTACACTTAATGCTGCCTCTATGGTTTGCCCTTTGATCAGAGTATAGTGACAGTAATTACCCAATTATTTTTTAAGAGACTTAGGGCGAGGCAGCTTGTGAAAAAAGGTGATAAATATCAAGGAGACTATTTGTTGTGCAGTCGGTTTGAAACTATCTCACATGAATGTATTTCATCCGATTCACAGTCACACATGCACGTCTTACTTTTTGAACTTTGCACATTAGACACCTTGTTTATCAGATCACATAAGCAGCTCAGATAAATGTTTTGCACCCATCTATACATTAGTAGTAGATACTGCTTGCCGTCAAAAAAAAGTGCAGATGTAGCCCCAAATAACCAAATAACCCCTCATTATCTTTCTATATGCGCAAGACTCAAATCTAAAAGTGTGCAGGCTACTTTTTCTTGCACATGCCCACGGTGACCCTTATGTAGATCACACCGATGCGTTAACAGCTACTCCTGGACAACATAATGTCAAGAGAAGAGGTAAGGCAAGCAAACAAAATAAAGATAAAATACCAGCTATAACGTTACTGCAAATATCACACACACCTAGCTCGTTAGCTGTTTAATGTAAACGACGGCTAGCATCTTCAGATAATATTATGTTTGACCTGTCGATACTTTTGGGTAGGATACCAAACCATACTCATATTGATTGGAGCAGATTAGCACATCACTTTTGATATACCAGTTGACAAAAGCTGAAACAATATCTAAAACATCAAACACAACCAGTCAACAGTTTGTGAGGACGAGCTCGGGTTATGGTAGTTAATATTGCCGCATACGTACCCTGTTCACATCGTATAGTTAAAGTCGAACCACATGATGGTGTCTCTCTCTCTCTGAAACCACACACAATATAACGATACGACTCTAAAAAAATAAATTAAAAAAAGATATCTAGACTAACAATTACGGGATTACTGTTAACGGTTAGCGTGTTTGCTAACAGCAACTAGCAAACAGAGTAACGTTAGCATCCGTGCGCAGAGCTAATGTTAGCTGGCAGGGAACTGAAAGGATTTAGCCGGGAGTTTAGCGAAAATGCTAAATGTAGAATGCCACAAATGACTAAGTGATTGTATAATCGTTGCGTTGAATCAAATATATATTTAATTTAGATACCTCATGTCGCAGGAAGAATTAAGATGCCGGCTTCATTGAGCAGAATGTTTTTTTTAATTTTTGGCACGTTTGTTGTGATTCCAGGTGCTTTATGGGTATTGTAGTTTAAGGCCTTACCTGAACACCAGCTGAAGGAAACAAATAAAATGCTCATTAGACGCTCCCAATTATTGAAGCCCATTTCAGCTAATAAAAGGAAAAAATAAGATAAAAGCTTCATGATGATGAAAAAATATCCTACGTCATTATGAGAAACGTTCTTGAAATATTGACTCAAAATAATATTATCTCAATAATAATAATATAATAATATTGATCTCAAAATAATGACTTTGTATCTCTTGTAATTACTTAGAATTAAGTATTTTGTTGCAGTGTTGCAACATAATAAGTAACTTGCTAAAATAACAACTTATTTTGAGATACTAAGTCCTTATTTTTTTTGAGTTTCTTATTATGATTTACATGATCTTTCATTTTCATCACATTGGCAGGAATGGCCATCAATACCTAACGCTGGTTAAAAGCGTTGTTTTAAGATAGTCACTTGTTTAGTTTCTGAAGCTGATTAGTGTGACACACTTTCCAATATATTTAGACAGAGGTCATGCAGTACTGCTTTGAGGCGTCTAGGTAAACTACTTACTGTTATAGCTTCCCAAAGCAGGGTGTCTGTTGATAATAAATTATCAACAGACACCCATCTCTCCTCTCTAACATCTCTAAGGATGTCAAAGTCAAAGTTGATATCCACATCCCATTATGATTTACCTGCAACTTTAGATTATTTGCTCACACATTCACATTCTTGTCTTATTTTGTCTCCTCTCTTACATAAGTTCCAGTTAATAACACTGACATTTTCAAAATAAGGTACTAAACTACAGAGTAGTCACCTATTGCACGTCTGTCCGTCCTGGGAGAGGGATCCCTCCTCAGTTGCTCTCCCTGAGGTTTCTTCCATATTTCCCCCACTAATTGTGGGGTATCTTTTAGGGAGTTTTTCCTTGTGCGATGTGAGGGTCTAAGGACAGAGGGTGTCGTACTTTGTACAGGCTGTAAAGCCCACTGAGACAAATGTATAATTTGTGATATTGGGCTATATAAATAAACTTGATTTGAAACTTGATTTGAGTAATGTGCAAAGTAAGGAAATGTTGGACTGTTATTACAATTGTTATACAACTACATTGGCCAATTACATCTTGGCTGAAATTATACATTAACACCTTCACATCCTGATTTGAGTTCTATTTAAAGTACATCAGTGCAGTGTCTGAATATTTCTGCTGTAAACACCTAGCAAAAATATTGATGTGGACAAATTTTATACTCACACGTGGATGCAATTCTCAACCTAGAATATATAAAATAAAATAAAACAATATAGCCCCACAAATATATTGGTGAGGTCTAGGCCCATAGACATAAAAGAGATATGTAATAATTAGCTTGAAGCCATCATCACAGCAGTGTTACAACAGTGTTAATCTTGTTTTGTTTTTTTTTTTTTGTTTTTTTGTTTTTTTTTTTGAATGGGATCAGATCAGAAGATTCGGCCCAAAAAAATAATTCTGGAGTTTAAAAGATAAATATTTGCATTGTCAGTGTCCGTTGCCTAATGCGCAACGTAACTAGAGGCGTATTCTCAGATAAATGGTGATAGTATGTCTATATAACATAAGAAAGAGAAACTAATGCTGTCCAAAATAACACCCACACAGTACAGTACAGTAGAAAACTCTTCAAGAGATCACGCCTGTCCGGGTCAAATTGTTTCTTTGTTTGTTGTGCAGATTAACATCTAAATTTGACATTTGTATATTTATTACATAAATATAAAAGTAATGAAACTGACAGCTTTGCTATTGACTGCATTTTATTGACCGTTTCAAACTACAGTACAGCGGTTTCAAACACTTGAAATTAATGTACAAATTAAATTATTCTACGGTGTATAATTCAAATACACTAGAACACAGTACAGTACTGTATATATCATACAGCTTCCTTTAGATAAAATTAGAATTAGCCTGTAGCCTAAAACAGTGCCGTTTACAAATTTACAGTAACATCAGCTTGGTGGTGGTTTTAGTGCATTTCTAAGTGTGTAAGAGGCCTAAAAATAAACTGGATAAAAGTATAAAATATATAATTTTTTTTACCCAAATGTTATCATATAGAAAAGATCCAAAATGAACACTGTAAGTGGACTACTTGATTGCTCCAAGTACATTATTTAAACAGCATCTGTATCACGTGATCACGATAAGTGGTTTCCACTGTACTTCAAATTATTGAAATTCTTGTAATTCAACCTGTGACCAATGGGAGGCCAGTTATCAGTCAGGAAGTAAGAGCTGTAGCACCAACAGACCAAAACATAACAATGAGACCTACAACCATACAGAAACCGTCACACAATATTTATCAAAGACCATTTATTTCAGAACAGTGTAAATGTATATAGTTAATCAGCTGGATATAATACATTGATAAACTGACCATGTTTTACAGGCTACTTGAAGGATGTATAATATTAGACATTGTCTGTGAAGCAAATACAACATTGTGTCCACGTGTCCTACTTGTACTGCTTCTTCTTTTTCAGAAGTGCATCCCGGAGGGCAATCTGTATAAAGGAAAATAAATAGATAAAAATGATGTTATAATGCAACTTTATATTCAATAAAATCAATGTATCCACAGTCATATACAGAAGCTATCCTGACAGATGTGACTGACCTGTTTCTCTCTGAAGGAGCGTTTTCCTTTGGTTCTGACATTCTGACTGTGTCTCATCATCATGAAGTTCTTCGTCTTCCGTTTCTCTCTGTTGCTGGTGCTGGCGTGAGGGTTCAGCTTGGTATGCTTCTTGACAAAGTCCTTCCGGTCTGACCGTCCCGCCTGGAAAATCAAAACGCACCATTACAGCTTAAATGGTTGGTTGATTAATAAATTACTCAACAGAAAATCTACCAAAAACTGGTTTGATAATTTAAAAAACACAATGAAAATATGTTGTTTCAGCAGATTAATTCTTTTTTTTTTTTTAATGAGTTCAATGATAGTAAAACAAATTATTTTTATTACCATGTTTCTGACATTTTATGGACTAAACAAATAATTGAGAAAATAATCTGTAGGCTAATATATAATGGAAATAATCAATATCAGCAGCCCTACACATCATTATTTACCATCACAATATACAAACTGCCCATTAATTACTTTCCAGAGTCAACAGTGTTTCAGCTGGTTAAGCAACCATGTTCTTCAAAATCACCCTTCAGTGAGCACAGGGGTTTACCTTTGCTGTTGCCAGGCGCGTTTCCTTGTCTTCTTTCGGTTTTTTATGCAGTTTCTCAATATTCCTCAAGGTCAGCAACTCCCCTCTGAAAGATTTTGAAAAAAAAAAACAAAAAAAAAAAAAACATACAAAATCCTCAGTATGATCATCTCTTTCACCCCCATAAAAAAATTATTCTGGAGACAGATTCATCTTGGCAAATGATGCTTTAAGCTCTTTGTTCCTTTAGCTTTCTAACCTGTTTTCATCCTCATTGTCCAGCTCCACATTTCTCCTCTTCTGGCCCTTCCCTGGGGCAGCGTCGACCTCCTTGGCCAGCTGGACGAGACGGATCTTCTTGAAGTCATCCTGCGTGAGGAGCCTGCTGCCGCTGACTGCCGCCGCTTTGGCTTTTCTTTCCTCGACTGGCATATTCTGAAGCTTCTCCGCCTTTCACAAAACACACATACCTCTCATATTAAAACAAAGACACCAAAAGCAATTGAGCATCAGCATTTGAAAAAGCAATGCAATTTTATTCTCACCACTTCTCCTGTGCCTTCATCAGACGAGTGGTGAACGTCCACCCAATCCCCATCTTCACTTTCATCACCGATACTGGCGCTCTCCCAGCCATCTGTTGTACAATATGAAAAGCACATTAGCCTAATATTGATCATCTCTATACACGCGCACACACAGAGTGCTGTAGTCCAATCCTATAGATTCAATACTACAACTCACCCTCTTCTTCCTCTCCCTCTTTGTTACCCGCCTCCACCTCCAGGACTTCAGCACCCGGGATATAATCTTTAGCCTCGAGCTCTCCATAGTTCTTGATCTTGGCCTCTGCCGACGCCTCCGTGGGTCTCCCCTGGACAACACGTGGCAGAGTTTACAATTATTTACATTTCAATAGAGAGTGATGTAGTGCTTTGTTAGTATTACTATACAAACAAGAAGGGCATTCTGCAAGCGCAGCCCTGTAATATTAATCTGTCTATCTGCACAGTAATTCGGATAATTCATAAAAATTTATGACGATAGTTTTTTTCGTAATCCAGCTGACAAACCGAGAACATACTCTCCTTGGTGCAGGTAAGTATACTCACTGTGGTTGAATGTAAAGACATCAGTTCAGTTTTGTGTAGTTTTCAGTAAAACTCACCCTGTCCCTCTTGTGCAGCATATGTGGATTGAGACTCCTGAACAGCTGGATCAGGCCTTTGGCAGACATCATCACGTCTGAACGCAAATACAGACAAAAACATGTTGTATTGTGAGTGAACATACACACATATAGGCACCTCCTGCTTTATTTCAGATTTGTGATTAAAGTACAGTGGCAAGAAAAAAACTGACTGGAAGTCACTCACTTTTGTCTTTGTGGGTCTTGTACTGGACCAAGTCCTGCAGCAAGTCTTCATTGATGGCGAGCGGACAGCGGGCTGTCACTTCCTTGATGGCATTGATACTGGCGTACAAAAAGGGGTAACAATGTAATGCATCTGTATTGAAAAGGTTTTCCTTCATATTTCAACCCATGGATGGATAACTGAAAACAGAAAGTAGACATGGCTGCTACTCACCCCACAGTCATGACCTCCCCAGAGTTCCTGTCCGTCACAAAGTTGTTGGCGATGGTCATGATAACGGGTTCAATGACCTGCACAAGTGGGAATGTGCGAGTAGTGTTATACTGGAATCCCCATGTTAAATCCCTGTGTGTTAACATAATGAATAGATCTTAATGTACCTCTGGTGGGACGAGTTGATGCGACGCCTGGGCAGCACACAGGAGGATCTTTGTCACCTCTAGAAAAACAACAGCATATTTAAAAACGATATTTTGCGTAGTAGTATTGTATCGATACATGGACGCCAAGTACTGACCTGTTATTACAGAAATGATTAATATCGCAATTACAAATTTAAACCTTTTTGGTAACAATTGCCTTTTCTGTCCACTAGATGGTACTACCATACTCTTTAGTATGCCAGAAAAATATTTAGTATGTCATATACATAGTATTACAAATGCAGTATGCCAACAATACTAGGATGTTCTACTGCATCCGAAACACATTTTGCAGTGTGCAAGCCAGCATGCTTTTCGGGCTATTCTGACCCACAATATAGCAGATATAAGAGCAAGAGGGTCAAAGTTCAAGGCGCAGGGTTATGATGAAGTAGTTTGTCCCAATTGTATGCATACTGCATGCAACAGTACGTACAACATACTATATACTACATACTATATACCTACTACAAGTAAAAAGAAAAAAGAATGTGATTTGAAACACTGCCTGAACTAATAAAAACCGATGTTCAAAAACTGCATAATCTGCACCTGATCAAAAAGGTACTCAGCATATTGCAAAATGTTTAAAATAGCAATAATATCGTCTTGTGACTTTAGTATAGTGCTAATATCATATCGTGGGGCCTCTGGTGATTCCCACCCCTAATGCACAGAGTTCAAATCGATTTCATTTACCTCTTTGATGTGGCTGTAGAAACCTCTGGACAAAGGGATAAAAGTTGAAGAGGAAGAGCTGGGAAAGAACAAAACAAAACAAAAACAAAAGAGTATTATACTCATTATAAAACCTTCTTCATACCTGATTTATGCGTATCTTAAATATTACGCAGAGGCAGAACTGTTGTGTTGTTATTGCTTAGCACTACCTTTGAAAATATTGGCAAGCTGTGAACACAAAAGTCGTTTCACCTACCTCATGGATTCCAACCAGTCGGGATATGAACTCCATCGTCATGATCTTCACCTCAAAGCGCTCTTTAGAGTTTTCCAACTGCTTCAACAGTTTCTCTGAGAAATCTAAAAAAGAAAAAATTTAATTGGATTTTACAGTTTTGTAAATTGTAGCACAAATGACCTTAAACAAATGTGTTGTGATGAAGACAGGTGAGCATACCTTGAGGATCATGAATTAGGTGAATAGCAGAGAAATTGAACACTTCTACCTTCTTCTTTTTCTTGTGTTTCTGCCCAAAAAGTTAAAAGAAGGAGGAACTCAATTCACTTGAACAGAAACGTAAAAGATAAAAGTCATGACTCTGTAGAAGTTGCGAGAGTCGTACCTTGAGGACTTTCATTGCCTTTTCCAGCTTCTTCTTGTTTTTGGAGGTTTTCTTGCCAGTGGAGTATCTCACCTTCAGGTCTCGGACTGATGGTCCCTCCGCCTGAAAGATAGGACTGATTCTTAACAAACACATATATCTTACAAATGCGTAAACAAAAACATCACTTCCAGACTGAGGAAAGTGCCCTTTTTCTAACTACTTTATATATATATATATATATATATATATAAATCAGCATCTGAATGAAACTTGAAAGAAATATACACATATATATATTCTTTTGATACTTGCCTCAGAGTCTGAATCACTCTCATTTTTCTCATCCTCATCTTTTCCCAGAAAGAATTTAAGACCAGCAACAACAATCTAAAGAGGAAGAGAGGGAGGTGAGTATGTCGTGGGCTGCCACTTATGCAATACAATAAGCAAAGCATTGCTTTCGATCTAAGAAAACACACCTTTGTGACCTTGGAGAAGCACGCTGTTGTAATGACATTAACTGTTTTGGCATCATTCCTGTAACACAAACAAAAACAAAAAAAGTCAGATTAAAGAAGTAACAAATAATAAGAATGTCTTGTAAACTAAGTCCAGTGTACAAATAAAACCCACCAGATGTTCCTTTTGTATAGCTCCACCATCACATCTAAAGAGATCTTTGCTGCTAGGGGATTACTGTCTCTCAGCATGGTGTACATGAAGTTCTGTAACGTCTGAAACACGAAACATCATAGCACAGACAGTGAGCGGTGACCATTTCCAGCTGCTGTAATGACACAGTGAGGCACAACACAAGCATGTAACGCGTGTGAATGTGTGCACTTACTGTGTTAACCTTGTTGTTTTTGTGCTTCGCATTGATGTTTTTGATATCTGCCACAATGTGTGTGTACAGTGTCTGTGGAGAGAGAGAGAAGCAAATGTTTACTTCCGGAAAAAGGAGAAACGCGAAACAACAAAAGAGCGCAAGTCAGCAATTAAACATACGAATACAGAAAAACATACAACACCAGGAAAGCAAGTCCATTGGTCAGAGTTATAGACTCATTGCTATACACGGTAATCAGACAGTCAGCATAAATGTGTGAAATTATCTTGGTAGAAGGGTTTTACTGACAAATTATCCTCAAATTCACCCGTGACTCACAACTACTACTGCTAATTAGAGATTGTAAGGGCATATTAAAATCAACATGCTCTTATAATTTCATGAAAAAGAAAAAAAACATACTATCAAATGCCTACATGCACAGATAATTGTTCTGCTGTATGCGAGTGCTCTAACCTTTCTGAGAAGTTTGTCGTGACATCGCAGCAGCTCAAAGAAGAGCTCCAGGAGGGCCGTGGGGTCGATCAGATTTTTATTCCTCAGAAGAATCAGCGCTTTACAGAAGGTCTGAAAAAGACAGGGGGAAAAACAACAAAAAACATTTCAATGCTAAGAGACACGTCATTTGTATAAATATAAAAAAAAACTCATGTGTTGCAAGTAGGATCAATTACTTAATATGGATAGTCACAGATATTCTCACCATTCTTAGGTCTGGCTCTAGGACTGTGTGGTGGCTCATTAATAACTCAGACAGCTCTTGTGGAAAGGTGGACAGGTACTGCAGATAGCAGTGGCCAACCTGAAGGACAAAAACAACTGTAACTACACAACATAGAGGGAAATACACACTACTGATCAGCAGCGCTGGAATGTAACTAAGTACATTTACTCATGAACTGTACTTGAGTACGAATTTGAGCTACTTGTACTTGAGTATTTCCATTTTATACTTCTACGCCACTCCAACTATTGTACTTTTTACAACACCACATTTATTTGACAGCTTTAATTACTTTTCAGATTCAGATTTTTAATCCGCTTCCTGTCCAGTGAAAACCATGCATCTCCAATTAAATGATAATAATTTCAAATAATAGTGATAAACTAAAGAATGATGTGTTCTTTCACGGGTTAAGAAAACTCTCCTAATTCTTAAGATAAATAAACTATTAAGTACCGTATTTTCCGGACTATAAGGCGCACTTAAAAGCCTTTAATTTT